>CM055116.1:1207425875-1207638788 GCA_029206835.1 Rana muscosa
AGTCTAACATCCATGTTTGACAAATTGGTTGATAAAATAGAAAGAGAAGTGCATAAGTCCACTACCGCTCTATCTCAGGAGATTGCTTGCATAGGCAACAGAACTGATCTATTAGAAACAAAACATGACGAACTTTCACTAGCCCATAATGACTTAAGAAAGGACTATGAAACATTGGCGGATAGTTTTGCGTTTATGCAGGCACAAGTGGAAGACCTTGATAATAGAAATCGTAGACAGAACATCAGAGTACGCGGAGTACCGGAATCGGTCACCGATCTTATGCCTACTATATCGAGGGTCTTCCATAATCTCCTTCCTGACAGACCCCCGTCAGCTTTCACCTGTGACAGAATCCATAGAGCCCTCCGCCCCAAACCTACACCTGATAAACCGCCTAGAGATATCATCATGTGTATGAAGGATTTCCTCGTTAAGGAAGACATCATGCGGGCGGCCAGGAACTCTCCTAATATTGACCTAGATGGTAAAAGACTTCAAATATTCCCTGACATCTCCCCAGCCACATTGGACAGGAGACGAAGGATGAAGGAAGTCACCAAAGTTCTACAGGAAGCAAGGATTAGATACAGATGGGGCTTTCCTTTCAAACTCACCGTTCCACATAATGGCTCTACATATACGGTTTATAACGTAATAGAAGGAAAAGAACTACTGGTGAAATTGGGCCTGCTGGAACCGGAACCTCCTGGCCGACCACCAGCAACCCCCAGTTCTTCCCCGATATGGTCCACACCATCTTCACGCCGCAACCAGAGAGACCAAAGAGATCAAAGACGCTGGAGGCAATCACACCAAGAATAGATCTTCCCATCTACGCTTTCACTCCAGTTCTCTGTGTATTTGACGACCCCAGTGGGAATGATAAGAGAATCAAACAACCCGAAACATTCTCTCCATAGACTTTACATTCTACAATGATCCCGGGGATATTGCATTAATTACACAACTCCCTTCTCCACATAGTTCCAGAGGTTCGGCGGATAGAAGAATCAGCAGAATATCTGAACAGTACGGTAATATACTCCTCAAAGAAGACCTAGGGGACTTAATTTTGTGGTTCTGTTCTCATCCTATTCAGCTCTCCTAGCAGTCTGAACTTTCATAATAGGAAAAGTAAAAATTTTTTTTTTTTTTTTTTTTTTTTATTACTATCCCCCTTTTCATAGGTTATCTGGAGATCTGTCTTTTGGAGCAATGTGGTAGCTATACTGAACGTCTAAGTATTATCATTTACCTTTACCTCCATAACTTCAGAAAAGTTTCTCCCCACTGCGGATTGCTGTTATTGTCTCCCTTACATAGCGAGCTTTTTATATGACGCAATACCTCTCTACCCCCCGATTGGTAGACACGCACTTACAAGTTTTTCTAGGATGCCTGCTACATCCATTGTTGCTTAGTTTATTCCTCAGACCTGCCCTCCGGGATGGAACCACAGCTCTCATCTTTAGAGACGTGGTGCCCCTCCAGGTTTGCAGGATTTGGAATTATTTGTCCTAATGATGTTTATTCAAGTTTTCTTGATAGGTTTTATCCTGTCCCATTGTTATTTTTGTTTTTGTTTCTCATTTTTGAAATTCTAGCCCATAAGGCTTCTACTGTGCTCATTGTACAAAAAGGAAGTAATGTTAACTACATACAAAAAACGTTGTTTGACATAGATTTCATAGCTCTAGACTACTCTGGTAACTGCATAAGATACAATGCCCATCTCCCTGCTTGTATACCAATCCCCGTTCTTTCAACACCGCTGATCATAATCTTAGCATCAGACTTAATCACTATCTCTATCCATAACGTATTGTATACTTCTGATCCTTGCCTATTTTTCCCCCATCACGACAATATTAACCCCCACACCCTAGACCCCACCAATGGGTATTAAAATAATATCGCACAATGTGCAGGGATTTAATTCCCCCCACAAACGTAAAAAAGCTTTTGAGCACTATAAGAGAATAGGGGCTGATATCATACTCATCCAGGAATCCCACTTTTGCGCATCCAACCACCCTAAATACTTCAATAAGACATACAACCAAGTATTCTATACAACATACAACAATAAGACAAGAGGAGTCGCAGTCTTCATACGCAATTCGATTATATTCGATGTACAAAGTATTTTCAGAGATACTGAAAGCCGATATATTATCTTAAAAGGCACTATTGATAATAGGGCCATAACAATAGCATCAGTATACGCTCCCAATGAATCTCAGTCCTCTTTTTTCATTAACTTTTTTGAGACTCTAGACCGATATGCCTCCCCCCACATTATCCTGGGAGGGGATTTCAATCTAACCTCACATCCGGCCCTGGACAGGAGCAGGGTCGCACCATCCTCTAAGGCATTTCCGAAGTCCCTGAACCATTCCCTCAATCACTTTCAACTTATAGACTCATGGAGGGCCCACAATGTCGGCGTCAAAGCTTACACTCACTATTCACATCCCCATAATGTTTATGCCAGATTAGACTATATCTACTGCACCCCTATCCTGTTGGCGAACTCCTTTAAAGCGATCATTCACCCCTGTCCATGGTCGGATCATGATATCACATCTCTTGAGACAGCATATATTGGTCTTAAACCATCCCCCTTCAACTGGAGGCTAAACGACTCCTTACTCTCTGATCCCACAATCGCTCAATCTGTCTCCACTCATATAGAGAACTATTTCAATGAAAATATTAATGACGAAACCCCTCCCTCCTCCGTCTGGGTTGCCCATAAAGCAGTCTTACGTGGGCAACTAATTTCTCTCGCTGCAAAGAGAAACAAAGACAGGCTCTCAGACACTAGATGTCTCACTAAGGACCTAAATAGACTGTACAATAAACTTCAACAAGCCCCTTCCCAGGCCTTAACTGATCAAATCATATCCAAACGCCTGGCCTTAGACCAAATTTTATCAGCCAACACTGAGAAATCCCTCAGATTTTCTAAGGCTAAATTCTTCCTCCATAGTAATTCCACCTCCGCCATGTTTGCCAGAAAACTAAATCAAGCTAATAACCCACCCCATGTCTATAAACTTAGAGATAATGCGGGGAACACTGTCACCCATCCACAAGAGGTGTTGAACATCTTCTCCTCCTTTTACAAAGACCTCCTTTCGGGGCCTCAACCCCAACCTAAACAGTCCTCCCAAATTTGGCTGGATGACATCCCATTACCCTCCCTCAACTCCCAACAGATAGAATCTCTTAGCGCACCATGTACAGATTTAGAAATAATTAACATAATTAAATCCCTGAAGACCTCTACAGCCCCAGGCCCGGACGGGTTCTCCTCTGCATACTATAAAAAATTTGCGTCTCTTTTAGCCCCCAACCTATCTAAACTCTTCAATTATGTGCTAGATGGTCATCAATTCCCAGAAGAAATGCTCCTAGCGAACTTATCGTTAATACCTAAGCCACTCAAGGACCATTCTCTTCCACAAAATTTCCGCCCCATTTCAGTTCTTAACAATGACTTAAAGATCTTTGGGAGACTTCTTGCTGATAGGTTAGCAGCAGTTATTACTAATATAGTGCACATAGATCAAACAGGATTCATACCTGGACGCCAAATAACTGACAATATTAGGCTGGTAACCAATATCGTACAGGATGCCAACATACACTCCAAAGAGCTATGTCTCCTCAGCCTGGATATTCATAAAGCTTTTGATAGTGTATCCTGGTCTTACCTCAATCACATCCTACCTAAATTTGGCATCCCTAATAAATTCATGTGTGGCTTTAATGCTCTATACCACTTCCCCCAGACCCGTATTAAAATTCCAGGTCATAACTCGGAATTCTTTCCTCTGAGTAGGGGTACTAGACAAGGCTGCCCACTATCCCCACTAATGTTCGCACTAGCAATGGAACCTCTTGCCCACAAAATTAGGAACAGCCCGTATATAAAGGGAGTTGTCAAAGGTGAAGATGAGTTTAAGATAAGCCTCTACGCAGATGATGCGTTAATTTTTCTCACCGAACCTCACGTTTCCATTCCCTCCCTTCTCAAGGAACTAAAACTGTTTCACGACATATCAGGTCTAAAAATTAACATGAACAAATTCTCGGCTCTACCCATCAATCTCCCCGATCACCTAAAGACCATGTTGAAAGACAATTTCCCATTTATATGGTGCTCTCAATCTTTTAAATATCTGGGCATCTCTATCACCCCAGCACACAACCTACTTTTCAAAACCAATTATATTCCCTTATTCAATATTATATCCTCACTCCTTAAGACCTGGTCAACCTTCCATATATCATTCCTAGGCAGAATTTGCGCTATTAAAATGACAATCCTCCCCAAACTGCTATACTACTTCCGTTCCCTCCCCATTAACATCCCCAAATCCAAACTAGCTTCGCTCCAAAGGGAAATCAACAAATTTATATGGTTCAACAAGAAACCCAGATGCAGCTATGCATATATGCACAGACCTCAATCCATGGGCGGGATGGGTCTCCCTAACCTATGGCATTATTTTCTGGCCGCCAGACTTGCCCAATTAGCACAATGGTTCGCGCCCAATCAAAATATCCCATGGAAAAAATTTGAGGAGTCCTCAATTTCCCCTTTGTATTTACAGGGGATCCTTTGGTCCAAAACAACCTCATACAGCAAACTCTCAAAATACAACATAATTGTGGCACACTTCTACCAATTGTGGCTCAAAGCACAACACACTTTTGAATTGTCTTCACTCACTCCTCCCCTTGCTTCCTTTCTAGGCGACCTGAGATTTACCCGTACTCACGGAGATCACCACTCCTTCACCTATTGGACCCATAATAAGCTCACTTCACTTAAATCTTTACAAATAAATGGGGAGTTCTCCTCATTCCCCGCTCTGCAAGATAAATATAGTATCCCCACATCCGAACTTCAACACCATAACCAAATCAAAGCCTTTTACGCAGAACATTACTCTCTCACCACCAAGCCCCCTGTTACAGTATTTGAACAGATTTGCATCTCTTCTTCTAGAGATAAAGGTATCATATCCCATCTATATAGCTATCTAAACACTTTTCATTCACTCGACAAGTCCTGTCAGATGCTCCATTGGGAAACCGACCTAAATAACACCTTCACAGTAGATGAATGGCATGGAATGTCGGATAATCTCCGGAGGAGTAACATAGCTATCTCTTCCAGAGAAACTCCCATTAAAATATACTCTAGATGGTATCTCACCCCGTCCAAGCTCAACACCTTTTATCCTTCTATTTCTCCATACTGTTTCAGGGGCTGTTCAGAACCAGGCACTATCCTACATACATTCTGGAGCTGCAAACACCTGCATCATACATGGCGCAATGCTGCAGAAATTTTTGAAAATACCTTGAAACAGAAAATCCCAATCTCCCCACAGATCTGCCTTCTATATGCTGATATACCCAATGTTCCCATCCCTTGCAAAAGACTTTTCCATACTTTATGTAGCTCCATCCAATGGATGATTGCCTCCAACTGGAGATCAAACAATCTGCCTTGGGCGCAGGTGCTAGCTCGGATGGAGACGATAAAACTTTCGGAAAGAATCTTTCACACACTTCACGATACCTTCCAGGTTTTTGTAAGGAAATGGTCATATTGGCCTACAACATAACTCATTAACTTAGAACCTGAATTTCCATCCACACACTCTAGCAAATCCATGCAATCTTGACCTATAATGCCTACCCTTTATATATGTAACATACGCCCATGTAAGAAATTTTTGTACCAGAAAACTTTTTTATATATTCACTATCTTCATGTATGAGCTCGATTATCTCCTCTTCTTTTGATTTTTTTACTATTGATTACCTTTATAAACACTCTATGTAACTGTACATCTGAACTTCCTAATAAAAATTTTTGTAAACAAAAAGAAATGAAACTCCCCTCCAGAGGTGGTGATGTCAGCTGGGAGTGTAGATAAGTTCTAACTTTTAGATGTGTTTCTTAGAGAACAAAATGTACCGGGATATAGAAAATAGTAGACACACACACACACACACACAGATATATATACACACACACACACACACACACAGATATATACACACACACAGATACACACAGATACACACACACACATAAAACTCAGGTTCAACTGGATGGGCTGGTGTTTTTATTCAAACTTATCAACTATGTAACTATATGTTGGTAGAGTGAAATCCAAAGGGGGATTGGCAGAGAAGGGTGGCAGAGGTTGAGTGTTTGGTAAGCTGAATAACCCTAGAAGTAATATTCACAATAGAAGGGAAGATAGCCTGTGTAGAGGTAGGCCAACCTAGAGAGAGTTGAAATAGCCGAGGCAAGGAATAACAAGAACGTAGCTTTGTGGTGTCAAGGAATGGTCTTGAGAACTATTCTCTCCTAAATACGCTGGACTTTCCCTTTTAATAGTTATCACATGAAACATTGCCTACAATAACAGATATTAACAATAAACTATTACTGTATACACCCCAGCTTGTTCTTTGTGAATCAAGTCTAATAGGAAATTGAAACTACTATTTATTTCAGAAACAGCAGAAAACATTGGCCTAGCCTGTAAGCTTATAACAGATGAATCTGTTGTAACCTATGGAGAAGAAGTCAAGTAAGTACACAATACATTACTGAAAGCAACCCTGTCAATCACCTAAAAAAAAAAAACGATGACAGTTCCCTGTTATATTCACCTCTCCAGTGGCCCATGTCTCCTACCATCACTTTGTTCCGGTGCT
Source organism: Rana muscosa (assembly GCA_029206835.1). Classification (NCBI taxonomy): domain Eukaryota; kingdom Metazoa; phylum Chordata; class Amphibia; order Anura; family Ranidae; genus Rana; species Rana muscosa. The sequence continues at coordinate 1,207,432,632 of CM055116.1, forward strand.
GCAGCCTGCATCAGTCTCTTCAGCATTTAACAATTTCGGTGGTGTCGGATATCCCAGGTCCCCCTCCTTGTTATTCCAACCTCCAACCCCTACTGCTGGGTCCTGTAGTGAAATAGAAGTCAGAGGGGAATGAAGGGATGGTAGGAGACACAGGCCGCCAGAGTATCGGATCCAGAGTTTATGCCTCTTCTATTGTAGTGAACTAGCATTTTAACCACTTGCCTACCGGGCACTTTTACCCCCTTCCCCCACAAACGAAAAAGACCGAAAATGTTGAATACATTTTTTTTTCAGAGTTTGTTATAACATTTTGTAAACAAGGTCATTTGTCTTTTTCACTGATGTTCGCTGATGAGGCTGCACTGATGGGCACTGATAGGCTGCACTGATGGGCACTGATGAGGTGGCACTGATTAGCACTGATGAGGTGGCACTGATCAGGCTGCACTGATAGGCGGCACTGATAGGTGGCACTGATGAGGCGGCACTGGTGTGCACGTATGAGGTGGCACTGATGAGGCTGCACTGATAGGCGGAACTTATGGGCACTGATAGGTGGCACTGATGGGCACAAAAATAATTTGTTTCATAGTTTGTTATAAAATCTTGCAAACGGGTAATTTTTCTCCTTCACTGATTTCCGCTGATGAGACTGCACTGACGGGCACTAATAGGCTGCACTGATGGGCACTAATGAGGCGTCACTGGTGTGCACTGATGAGGCTACACTGATATGCACTGATAGGTGGCGCTGATGGGCACTGATAGGCCGGCGGAACTAATAAGTGACACTAATGAGGAGGCACTGATTGGCTGCACTGGTAGGCACTGATTGGCAGCACTAGTGGGCACTGTTGTGACTGCACTGATAATCAGGGTAGATGTCCCATTAACACAAGCCGGTTATTGGCTATCTTCTCCCTTCCTTACGCTGTCAGCGTGCGGAAAGGAAAGCTGATAATCGTCTTGTGTTTACATCCGTGATCAACTGTCATTGGACACAGCTGATTACATGGTAAAGGGCCGCTGTGATTATACATACTGTTGATAATAAATAAATCCAGATGTATTCATTGTTAATTTCCACCATTTTATTTATTCCTCCAGCACTTTAATTCAGAGACGAATAGACCATCAGAAGACTGCAGTTGAATTGCATAGACTTAATGAGCTTGATGCCCAGGCTACCAAAAAACGTACATTAATTATAACAGGATCCTGGCTGGTAAGTCATCATTGCACATACAGAGGTCTACAGGAAAGCTTGTTGGAGTTGTCAATAGCAATTGATATTCTCTATTACATGTGTAATATTTGGGGGCGCTATGTGGAAATTTAGGGGTAGTCTGAGCCGATCACTGATTCATTATTGCTTCTGCTCTGGGTGTGATACTGCCTGGCTGTAGTGTTCTCTGTTGCCTGTAGGTGGCACTGTCACCACTGGCATAGGTTGAACTACAGGGGGTATCACAGCACCTTGGGTGTCCTCTCTCGGCAGCCGTGCAGTGGGCGTGGTCTACCCGCTGTGCATGCTGGGAGAGGGTACATAAGAGGCAGACGCCATTAGGCGTAGGGCGTTCCAGGGGACCTTCGGTCCTGTAAGTATGCCTCGTGGCCCGCATGGCATGAGGTGCGCGAGTGTGTTTGGACCTCGGGCACCTTCAGCCCGAGGGTTCAATGCTGCAATGTAGGCCCAGCTCTGCTGGCAAGGGCCCACACCTCAGAGAAGAATCCCAGGCTGCCCACTTGTAGGGAGCCCACCTTTATGAAAGGAGTCCAGGGGAGGATCAGTCCCAGGAGATTAGCGACGGTACCGCTGTCTCGGGAAGAGGCCTGGAAACTCGCCTAAAGAGGGATTAATCGTATCTGTTATCCGTGCTGCATCCCGGCTGCTAGGACCACTCTCATAGGGACTATCCGGGTGAGCAATACCCACTCAGGCTTGAGTGGCGACGAAAGAGTTCTAAGTGTTGCGTGCCTGAACCTTCCCCTGCTTTCTCAACTTCCTACTCTCTCTCTTCAAGTTTACCTCAAGTATAAAGAATAAAACCTTGCTGATTGGGTTTTACTCCTGTGTGGACATTGGCCTTATTCTGAGAGATTGCTGCCTAGACAACAGAGAGAAGGGATCCACTCTAGAGAGGTAATTGCTGCAAAACCCAACAATAACACCGCTCGTTCCTCTCTATACACAGGGAGGGGATACCGGGCAAGTAGCAGGTGTGCCCCGCTATTGGCGAAGAAAAGTGGGGTCTGTGTGCTACACATATTTATAAAGGGTTTGTTTGTTTGTTTTTCGTTTTTTGTTTTTCTTGCAGCACTACCTCATCTATGGCAAAGGTTTAGGGTCTCCACCTAGTATTGTTGTGCAGGGAGGCTTCTGATCACCCCTACTCTGATTACTGGAAAGTTTGGACTCCCTACTTCTTTTACAGAGATGAGGCCTCTCTTGCTTCTCAAGCCTCGTACACACGAACGAGTTTCTCGGCAAAAACCAGCAAGAAACTTGCTGGCAGAGATTTTTTGCCGAGAAATTTGTTCGTGTGTATGGTTTCTCGTCAAGAAAAGCGACAAGAATCTCGACGAGAAAATAGAGAACCTGCTCTCTATTTTCTCGTCGAGATTCTCGTCAGCCTGTTTCTCGACGAGAAAATTGTGTGTGTGTACACTTACCTTTTCGCCAGGAAGCCCGCGCATGCTCGAAATTACTTCGACGCATGCGCGGTAGCTTCCTAGCCATAGCTAGGGTGAACCAAGATGGCGGCGACGGCATCAAATGTGACGAGCGCATGCTCGTCGTATTCGATGACGTCACCGCGTTCGCTCCATTCAAAGAACCGCGGGTTCTTTGAATCGAGCGTGTGTACACTCGGCCGGGACAAGTTTCTTGTCCAAGAATCTCGTCGAAAAAAACGACATGTTTTTTTCGACGAGAATCTCGGCCGTGTGTACGAGGTTTCAGTCATGATATGCTCTTTTGACAAATGTTTGAGCTCCTTAACCTGATATGTGGCTCTATCCGAGAGGAAGAACATTTTTATTTTATTTTCATTTTTATTTATCCCCCTTTCCCTTACCACCCCTCTCCCCTCCTCTCTCCTCACCCCTCCCCCTTTTCTTTTTTACTTTCTATGGCCCCGCCTTGGGCTAATCTTTTCTGTACTATATCTGCTGTAAGATCTATTACATAAATGTAAACTATAAATATGGTCTTGGACTTTGACCCTGATTGATGAATGTTTCCAGTTCTAGATCATTATCAGCGACAACTCTATGGGCTGCTTAGCCTGCCTTTGGTTTGTGTATGCTCTGCCTTATTAGTGGTGTTCTGTAATGCCCGGTCTTACTTATATGGAGTTGTCATATATTCTTTCCTTTGTGTTTTCTATTATAATGTCTGACTCTTTAAAAATGAAAAAAAAAAAAAGAGTCAAGCATCCTGGCAGGTGGATATGTGTAAAAAAAGAAAACTGCGCTATTTAACATAATCCAAGCTGCAACACAAAGTGATATACGGTACACACTAGACAAAACAAGTAACATAAGAAGTTGTGCTAAATATGAGTCAAAGGTGTGTCTACTGAAACATAAATATCTATGTAGCGCCCCTTTACTAGGGGTGCTATGTGCCTAAATATAGGGGTTGGTCTGAGCTGGTAGCCAGGCTCAGACCACATTGATTGTCTAGTGTTCGCTTCTGCCTATGTGATGCAGCCTGGTGTACAGTTCCCTGTGGCCTGTAGGTGGCACTGCCATATCGGGTCAGGGTTGAACCGTGGGTAGCATTGCTATGCCTTAGGGTGTCCTCTCTCGGCAGTAGTACAGTGGGTGTGGTCAACCTGCTGTGCATGCTGGGAGAGGATACATAAGGGGCAGACGCCATCTTTTGTGGCAGTTCGTGGTTCGCGCCTCCCGGCCCTCCAGGCCAGGGGTGCGGGTGTGCATCAGTCTCAGGCACCTTTAGCCTGGGGCTGCAACTTTGCTAGTAGGCACAGCACCTTTAGCTAAGGCCTACCTCCAAAAGAGGAATCCTAGGGTGCCCGGGAGAGGGTGCCCCGCTCTGAAGGAGAGGAAACCAGGGGAGGACCTTTCTGATGGACCGGTGAGAGATGTCACGGTGAAAGAGAGGCCTGGTTGCCTTCTAGAGGGATTCAAAGATCCGCCACAGGCCTTGCAACGTTCTGTCGCTGGCACCCGTCCTTGGGTTGCAAGTGCTGAGAAGTTCAGGACTTGGAGCTGTTTCCTGATCGTATCTCTAGGAAACTTAAGTGAATGCCACCACATGACATGAAGGCTTACCAGCTAGCCAAGCTATAATGGCTTATCACCCAACCAGGGTTGTGACGATCCTCCACCGCAACAGATAGCCAACAGGTTTGGCGTTCCTGGAGCTTCAATCAGGATCCTTTGTCTGTGACTACTTTGGATTATCAGAAGATCCTGATGGTAGCTCCAGGAACGCCAAACCTGTTGGCTATCTGTTGCGGTGGAGGATCGTCACAACCCTGGTTGGGTGATAAGCCATTATAGCTTGGCTAGCTGGTAAGTCTTTATGTCGTGTGGTGGCGGATTCACAGTGTCCCTTGCATTGAAGACTTTCACAGGGTGTTGCAACGTTTTACTCCATATGAAGGTTCATAAAAGAGACTTTTTAGACATTTTATGTGTATGACACTTTTTGTGTTTTATTTGATTCACTTTCAATTTATTTCACTTGGAGACACCCAGACGATTTATTGAAAATTCGCTATAGGATGTTTCACAGGTGGATATGTGGACCGGGGCAGCCAGGCAGCGAACTAATGCAAACTCTTCTTCAGCTCAGACTCCAGGCCTAACAGAGGGATTTACGACAAGCCTCTTAAAAACAGACTGACCTATATTCATCACCAGGCTTCCCTGAAGCCCACGTCCACCCAGTCCACAGTGGGTAACAAATACTTTCCATTCATCACCCAGACTTCCAGGCTTGGTCACAAGATGTGTGTATATATACACAAAAAGAAGAACAAATTCACTGGATTACTAGCCTGTCCCATCAACAAGTCTTTTAAACACTCACGGTGTATCCCAGTATTGGACTTTTGTTCACACACAATCAAAATGAACATTTATAGTGCCTTGAAAAAGTATTCATTCCCCTTGAAATTTTCCACATTTTGTCATGTTACAACCAAAATCGTAAATGTATTTTATTGGGCTTGTATGTGATAGACCAACACAAAGTGGCACATAATTGTGAAGCGAAGGGAAAATGATAAATGGTTTTCATTTTTTTTTTTACAAATATCTGAAAAGTGTGGCGTGCATTTGTATTCAGCCCCCTTTACTCTGATACCCCTAACTAAATTCTAGTGGAGCCAATTGGATTCAGAAATGACCTAATTAGTAAATAGAGTCCACCTGTGTGTAATTTAATCTCAGTATAAATACAGCTGTTCTGTGAAGCACTCAGAGGTTTGTTAGATAACCTTAGTGAACAAACAGCATCAGGAAGGCCAAGGAACACACCAGACAGGTCAGGGATAAAGTTGTGGAGAAGTTTAAAGCAGGGTTAGGTTATAAAATAATATCCCAAGCTTTGTTTGTAATCTCACGGAGCTCTGATCAATCCATCATCCAAAAATGGAAAGAGTATGGCGCAACTGCAAACCTACCAAGACATGGCCGTCCACCTAAACTGACAGGCTGGGCAAGGAGAGCATTAATCAGAGAAGCAGCCAAGCCATGGTAACTCTGGAGGAGCTGCAGAGATCCACAGCTCAGGTGGGAGAATCTGTCCACAGGACAACTATTATGCCGCGTACACACGATCGATTTTCTCGACGGTAAAAACACCGTCGAGAAAATCGACGGGAAAAACAAGGGAACGGCTTTTTTTTGGTCGAGAAAAACGACCGTGTGTGGGCTCCCTGGCAGCGTTTCCCTATGGGAAAACTGCCGCGGAAAAAAATGACGGGAATCACAACGAGAAAAATTAGAGCATGTTCTAATTTTCCTCGTCGTGATTAATGCCATTTTTCTCGTCTGGAAAAATGACCAAAAGCCCACAGACGGTCGTTTTTCTCGTCAAAGAGAAAAAAATTTCATTTTTCCAGACGAGAAAAATGGTCGTGTGTATGCGGCATTAGTTGTGCACTCCACAAATCTGGCCTTTATGGAAGAGTGGCAAGAAGAAAGCTGTTGAAAGAAAACCATAAGAAGTCCGGTTTGCAGTTTGCGAGAAGCCATGTGGGGGACACAGCAAACATGTCTGGTCAGATGAGACCAAAATTGAACTGTATTGGCCTAAAAGCAAAACGCTATGTTGTTGGGATGCTTTTCTTCAGCAGGGGCAGGGAAGCTGGCGAGTTGATGGTGAGTTGATGGTAGGTTGATAGGAAGATGGATGGAGCCAAATACAGGGCAATCTTAGAAGAAAACCTGTTATGCCCTGTACACACGAGTGGAATTTCCGTCGGAAAAAAGTTGGATGTTTTTTCTGACGGAATTCTGCTCAAGCTTAAGAACGCGGTGACGTACAACACTACGACGAGGCAAGAAAAAGAAGTTCAATGCTTCTGAGCATGCGTCAAATTATTTCCGAGCATGCGTGTTTTTTTCCCTGTCGCAATTGCATACAGACGATAGGAACTTTTTCCGTCGGAAAAATAGAGAACCTGCTCTCAATCTTTTGCTAGCAGAAATTCTGACAGAAAAAGTCTGGAGCATACACACGGTCAGAATTTCCGACCAAAAGCCCACATCAGACTTTTGCTGGTAGAAATTCTGCTTGTGTGTATGGGGCATTAGAGTCTGCAAAAGACTTGAGACTGGGGTGAAGGTTCACCTTCCAGCAGGATAATGACCCTAAACATACAGCCAGAGCTACAATGGAATAATTTAGATCAAAGCATATTCATGTGTTAGAATGGCCCAGTCAAAGTCCAGACCTAAATCCAATTGAGAATCTGTTACAGGACTCTGTCCATCCAATCTGACAGAGCTTGAGCTATTTTGCAAAGAAGAATAAGCAAAAATGTCACTCTAGATGTGCAAAGCTGGTAGAGACATCTCAAAAAGACTTGCAGCTGTAATTGCAGGGAAAGGCGGTTCTACAAAGTATTGACTCAGGGAGGGGGGGGCTGAATACAAATGCACACCACACTTTTCACATCTTTATTTGTAAAAAAAAAAATTTAAAACATTTATAATTTTCCTTCCACTTCACAATCATGTGCCACTTTGTGCTGGTCTATCATATAAAATCCCAATTAAATACATTTTGTTTGTAACATGACAAAATGTGGAACATTTCAAGGGGTATAAATACTTTTTCAAGGCACTGTATGTGGACCAGGGCAGCCAGGCAGCGGACTAACGCAAACTCTTCTGCAGCTCAGACTCCAGGCCTAACAGGAATTTACAACAAGCCTCTTAAAGAGAGACTGACCTATATTTGATCGAAATGAAAACAGCTTCACTTAATTCATTAAGTGATTAAGTGAACATTTACACCACTTGACAAAGTGAACATGTCCATTCATTTAGTAAATAAACCCTAGAGCCAGATATTCTAACCTTCCCTATTGTATTAAAAATGTTTTTTCTCCTTGTCCCTGTTGGAGAGATTGCCAATCACTTCCTGGCCTGACTTGGCTGGACATAATAATTCTTATTTTTTTTTATTATACAAATAATATATATATTAATAATTAACTATTTATTTAATGCAGAATGAAATCCTCCTGGAAAAGAAAAAGAAAAAAAGAAGGCGCCTTAAACTGAAATTTCCCAGAAGCACAGTGCAGAGGCAGAATGATCTGGAGGAGAAAAAAAAAATAATCACATTGAAGGAGGAGAGACAGAAGTACTTTGTGGACCTGGCGTGCGAGTGTCGTTCAGTCATCTGCTGCAGAGTGACCCCCAAACAGAAGGCCATGGTGGTAGACTTGGTAAAGAAGTACAAGAATGCCATCACCTTATCCATCGGAGATGGTGCCAATGACGTCAGCATGATAAAGAGTAAGATTAAAAACTGTCTAATGGAGTCCTGCTATTAAACTGACTCATGGATAAGAATAAGGAAAAGTGTACGTCCAGATTACATTATCAATTTCTGTCCAGATATTTACCCCATTGCATTTCAAAGCTCTGATGAAGAGGGACACTGGGAAGATCTGAAATATGTTGGCCCTTTTTATAGAACGCAAGAAAAAAATTAAATTATTCTGGACATACACTTTTAAAATTGGTTCTTTCTTTCTCATTCTTTTTTTATGTAACTACTGCAATGACAGTAAAACTAAAACTGAACTTTACCCATTCTTTTATGGGGTCAGAAACCTCCTAGAGTATCTCTGCATACACTGTTTTTGCCGGTTCGGGCGGGTGGACTGGCTCTCCCGAACCTGCAATGCTATTATTTAGCAGCACAGCTAACGCACATTCATTGGTGGTATTTCCCGAAGTTGGAGATAGCCTCAGTGGAGACCCAAGCTGCCCTGACACACTTGTTTGAAGCACTAACCAATGTGATATACAGGAATGGCCCTTACCCCTCTTAAGGGGCGGACATTCTCAAGCTTTCATATAAAATCTTCCACATATGTAATAAGTGAACGGGGGGTAGCTCATTGGCTTATTCTCCAAACGCTCCCTTGTGGTACAATCCCCAGTTAAAAGAAATATATAAAATCCCAGATGGGGCGTGCTGGACCCGGTATGGTCTCAAATATGTCTACCAATTGTTTGTGAACCAAGCTTTAAGAACCTTCAGGGATATTCAAAATTAATTTCCTTGCCCTAACAACAATTTTTTTAGGTATCTGCAAATGTGTCATGCAGTGGCAGCCCAATTTGGTCTTCAGGGGGTCCAAATTGTCCACTCTGAGTTGGAGAAACTGTTGTTGGAAGAAGATCACTCCAAACTTATCTCAAGATATTATTTCGCCCTGCTGACCTCCTCCTCACCTAGGATGGAGAGGGTGGAGGCTCAGTGGAGAGGGGACATACCAGCTCTTACACAGGAATCTTTGGCCAGTGTCATCGACTCCTTGTTACCATCTGTGATTTAGGCCAGAGACAAAATTATCCAGTTTAACCATCTCCACAGAGTATATTATACACCCGCGCGTCTTCACAAGATGGGCAGGGTAGACACACCTGAGCGCCATAGGTGTAAGGTAGTGGTCCGGAGCTATTTCCACATGGTGTGGCAATGCCCTCCGGTGGAGGAGTTCTGGGCAGCAATTCTGAAATTCATGGAGGAAAAATTAGCCCTCCCAAATATATGTGAACCGGCTAGATGCCTACTAGGTGGCTTAGGGGAGGAGGAACTATCGAAATCCAAAAAAACTCTTGTGCGCATGCTCTTTTTCCAGGCAAAAAAGGCTATTGCGCTAAAATGGAAGGATACTAGGCCTCCATCCCTTCAGTTCTGGATGGACCTGGTTAATGATGCTCTGCCAAAATACAAATTGACATACATTTCCAGGGGGTGCCCGAAAAAGTTTACCAAAGTATGGGCAAGTTGGAATAAGTCGGTGTCCAGAGATGTAGAGGTATAAATGTGTAATGTATGGGACCTGAGATGGGTGGTATCTCGATTAGCGAGAACCCAAATGTATATTTCCGCAAAGTGACGATGTTGAGGCAACTCATGTGCTACCTGAAGTGGATTACCTTAGTTTTTATGTTGACTTTGTTTGTTCTTCATTTTTTTTTATGTTATGAGTCCAGGGGTATTCCTCAAACGTTGATGGAGATTGAAAATAAAATGGTTGTATATACAGACCGTTAGAATAATATGCAATCCTATAAGGCAGCGAAACCTTAAAGCCCTGTACACACGATTGGATTTCCTATGGTTTTTAAACCAATGGATTTTTCCATCGGAAAACCGATGAAGCTGACTTCCATCAGTCTTGCCCACACACCATCAGTCAAAAAACCGACCGTTCCAAACGCGGTGACGTAAAACACTCCGATGAGCCGAGAAAAATGAAGTTCAATGCTTCTGAGCATGCATCGACTTGATTCTGAGCATGCGTGGGTTTTTTAACCGATGGACTTGACCATAGACGATCGGAATTTACCATCGGTTTTTGATCCATCGGAAAATGTTAAAACAAGTTCTATTTTTTAAAACCGATGGAAAAAAGACCGATGGGTCCCATACATGATCGGTTTGTCTGATGAAAACAATCCGTCGGACGGTTTTCATCGGTAAAACCGATCGTGTGTACAGGGCTTAAGAAATTATAGTTGAATGTTTCTTCATCTGTTGTCTATTATCCTATACAGTGTAATTGTTTTGAATGTTGTATTTTTGTTTTGTTTTATTGAAAAATTTATAAATTTACCTTTTAAAAAAAAAAAATTACTTTACCCATTCTATCTAAAACTAAAAGAAGTTTAAGCTATAGACACTTTAAAGTGACCTATGTCATACCTCTTACTATTCCATCTAACAGTACCTGTGCATACAGGCTGTTGTAAGCTCCCCCTCTTGGGCCATAGCGCTCTAGCAATCTCTCTTGTGAAAACTCAACTTTACCTTCAGAAGTCTGATGTCCCTCATTATTCCTGGATACATTGACATCGTCCCTTATTTCCTAATTGGCAATTTTTTTCCTATTGGTTGTGATGTCAGCCAATACGTATAAACATCTCACTTATGGGGACATAGAGAACAATAAAATCCAAGTGGGGGTTCTAACTTTTCCTCTCTCCATCCAATGCAAGAAAAAAAAATTGTTGTGTCAGGAGAACATGTCTATAACTTGTACACTCGGTTCTTCAGCTGATATCAAGCAATGATTTGTATTCTTGTGCCCTAGCTGCTCATATAGGTGTTGGTATCAGTGGACAGGAAGGTATGCAAGCGGTGATGTCCAGTGACTACTCCTTTGGTCAGTTCCGATACCTACAGAGGCTGCTCCTGGTTCATGGTCGCTGGTCCTACATCCGCATGTGCAAGTTCCTCAGTTATTTCTTCTACAAGAACTTTGCTTACACATTGGTGAACTTCTGTTATGCCTTCTTCTGTGGATTTTCTGGGCAGGTACTGTAGACCATTGATAAATTTCATAGTATATTATGGAAAATGGGAATATTGTCATTAACAAGAGAAAAAAAAATACAGTGAATGCTCATGGAGGAGCAATCTAATGCTCCAATCTGAGAATAGTCACTCTGAATTCCTGCTCTTTGTTGTTGCATTTTATTAACGGACTGTCTATGCAAATGTGATGTTTCACTTAGACCCCTTTCACACTGAGGCGCTTTGCAGGCGCTATAGCGCTAAAAATAGCGCCTGCAAAGTGCCCTGAAAGAGCCTCTCTTTTCACTCCAATGTGAAAATCCGAGGGCTTTCACACTGGAGCGGTGCGCTGGCAGGACGGTAAAAAAAGTCCTGCTAACCGCATCTTTGAGGCGTTGTAGGAGCGGTGAATACACCGCTCCTACAGCGCCCCTGCTCATTGAAATCAATGGGCAGCGCCGCCAAAGGTTTTAACCCTTTTTGGGCCGCTAGCAGGGGTTAAAAGCGCCCTGCTAGCGGCCGAATACCTCCGCAAACATGACGGTAAAGCGCCGCTAAAAATAGCGCCGCTTTACAGCCGACGCTGCCCGCACCCCAGTATTAAAGGGGCCTTATAACCTTCTTCTTGTATGTCCTGGATAACATTAAAGTGGTTGTAAAGTCTTAATCACTTGCCTACTGGGCACTTTTACCCCCTTCTTGTCCAGGCCAATTTTCAGCTTTCAGCAAAATTGACCGTGCAATTTGAATGACAATTGCACGGTCATGCAACACTGTACCCAAACAAAATGTATAATTTTCTTCACACAAATAGAGCTTTCTTTTGGTGGTATTTACTGCCCACTGGGTTCTTTATTTTTTGCTAAATAAACAAATAAAGACTGACAATTAAAAAAATAAAAAAAAAAAGCCTTTTCATAAAAAATTGCAAACAGGTGATTTTTCTCCTTCACTGATGTGCACTGATGAAGCTGCTCTGATGGACACTGATGGGCACTGATGGCCTGCACTGATGAACACTGGTAGGCTGCACTGATGAGAAGTCACTGATGAGAAGGCACGGGTAGGCACTGACAGGCGGCACTGATAGGTAACACTAATGAGGAGGCATTGATGGACACTGATTGGCAACACTGATTGGCAGCACTGATTGGCGGCACTGGTGCGCATTATGCATTAAGTTAAAAAAACTTCAGTGCCACAGGATTTACCTTACCCCCCCTATACTTAACTGAGTATGATTTCAATCCAGCGCTGTGCCCCGAGAGCTGCCTCTCCATCCCTATATGCAGGGCAGATTGATAGCAAAGAAAAATAAAAGTTTTACAATCACTTTAAGATCTTCCAGTCCTCATTCTCTTCCTCAACCTTTTTACCCCAGCAGAAACCTTGAAATCATTTTCAAGTCTAAGGGAACCCCTGTTAAAATTCGTTCTTCAGGAAAAATGCCCTTTAGAGTGGTGGCCAGTGTAAAGAATGTTGAGATCATAACTCTGTGCAGGCCAGTCAAGTTCCTCCACCCCAAACTTTCTTATCCATGTCTTTATGGACCTTGCTTTGTGCACTGGTGCGCAGTCATGTTGGAACAGGAAGGGGCCATCCCCAAACTGTTTCCACAAAGTTGGGAGCATGAAATTGTCCAAAATATCTTGATATGCTGACGCCTTAAGAGTTCCCTTCACTGGAACCCCTTAAGAACAACCCCACACCATAATCCCCCCTCCACCAAATGATTTGGACCAGTGCACAAAGCAAGGTCCATTAACCGCTTAAGGACCACCGCACAACTTTTTACGTCGACAGAATGGCACGGCTGGGCAAATGGGCGTACAGGTACGTCCCCTTTAATTTGCCGCTGTGTGGTCGCGCACGCGGCACACTCGTGACCCTGTCACAAGCTCCATGAATGTGCCCCCGGGACCCGCGGACTCGATGTCCGCCGGTGTCCCGCGATCGGGTCACAGAGCTGAAGAACGGGGAGATGTCAGTGTAAACACATCTCCCCGTTCTTCCTAGTAACAAGTCACTGATCGCATTCTCCCTCTCATCGGGAGTAGCGATCCGTGAAGTGTCACTCGTAGCCACGCCCCCTAACAGAGTAGAATCACTCACTAGGACACACTTAACCCCTTCATCGCCCCCTACAGGTTAACCCCTTCACTGCCAGTGTAGTTTTTTCAGTAATCAGTGCATTTTTATAGCACTGATCGCTGTAAAAATGACAATGGTCCCAAAATGGTGTGAAAGTGTCCGATGGGTCCGCCATAATGTCACAGTCATGATAAAAATTGCAGATCGCCGCCATTACTAGTAAAAAAAAAAATATTAATAAAAATGCCATAAAACTATCCCCTATTTTGTAGACGCTATAACTTTTGCGCAAACCAATCAATAAATGCTTATTGCGTTTTTTTTTACCAAAAATATGTAGAAGAATACGTATCGGCCTAAACTGAGGAAAACAATTTTTTTTATATATATATTTTTTGGGGAGATTTATTATAGCAAAAAGTAAAAAATATAGCTTTTTTTTCAAAATTGTTGCTCTATTTTTGTTTATAGCACAAAAACTTAAAACCGCAGAGGTGATCAAATACCACCAAAAGAGAGCTCTATTTGTGAGAAAAAAGGGATGTCAATTTTGTTTGGGAGCCACGTCGCACGACCGCGCAATTGTCAGTTACAGCGACGCAGTGCCGAATCGCAAAAAGTGGCCTGGTCTTTGGCCAGCCAAATGGTCCGGGGCTTAAGACACGGATGAGTGATTTTGGGGTGGTGGAACTTGACTGGACTGCACAGAGTCCTAACCTCAACCCGATAGAACACCTTTGGGATGATTTAGAGTGGAGACTGCGAGCCAGGCCTTCTCGTCCAACATCAGTGCCTGACCTCATAAATGCGCTTCTGGAAGAATGGTCAAACATTCCCATAGACACACCCCTAAACCTTGTGGACAGCCTTCACAGAAGAGTTGAAGCTGTTATAGCTGCAAAGGATGGGCCAACTTAATATTGAACCCTACAGACTAAGCCAGGGACGCAATTAAAGTTCATGTGCGTGTAAAGGCAGGCATCCCAATACTTTTGGTAATATAGTGTATTTAAGAAAAAAGGAAAGATTAGGTAACACACCCGGGGTATACATCAAATTCAGTCTGCATTTTTTAAAAGGTCAATATAATTTAAACGAGAGGTTATAAGGATGGATGGTAGATCATATATACAGTAGATTGGTTCCAAGAGGCACGTTGATTGACTTTTTCATGTTTTTATGCAACAAATTGTAATTCTTTGTTTTCTTTTTCTAGACTGTGTATGATACCTATTTTATTACTCTCTACAACCTGCTATATGCCAGTCTTCCTGTCATCGTTGTCGGCCTGCAGGATCAGGTATGGTATACCACCCACTCAGTTTGCCAAGCACCCTGTATGTTTTTATTAAGCACAGTAGAGGACAGTCTGATCATAATAGAAAACGTATGTCCCATAATGTAAAACCAGCCTTAAAAGCTGCTACAGATGTCTGTGTTCAGCTGACCATAGACGCAAGATGAATATGACCCAGTTGACAGCTGGTACAATAGTCTTTTCTTTATCGTACATCACTGGACACAGAGCCTCGTGGTAATTACTAAGTGGGTTATATTCCACCTTCAGGTGCTGGACACTGGTGTAATCAATTAGACAGGAAGTTTCCTCCCTATATAACCCCTCCCATACTGGGAGCACCTCAGTTTTTCACCAGTGTCTAAGGTGTTGGTCACGAGTGAAGAGTCTGGTCCCAGGAATACACTGGAGTCTCAGTTGGTGGTTCTTAACCAAAAGATTGTCAGAAAGGAAGATCCTTCATGCCGGTTACCTGGGAGGTGGCGGCTACGAAGGCTGGCCTCTAGGGATGGAGGCCAGGCCTGGAAGAGACCACTGCCCAGGGGAAGTGGTCAAGCTCCAACATTCTAGAGCTACGGGTGGCACGTCTGGCTTAAGGGCCTGGGCGTTTAGGTTGCATGATTGTCCTGTCAGAGTACAATCCGACAATGCCACACCATAAACACCTTGTTTACTAAGGAGGCACTAGAAGTCACGCAGCCAGAGGGAAGTGAGCCATGTTCTGGCTTGGGCAGAGGAGCTTGTGCCTTGCCTATCGACAATCTTAATTTCATGAAATGGAGAATTGGCAGGCGGGTCTCTGGAGCCGTCAACAATTGTTCCCGGGAGAATGGCCTCTATACCCCGACTTTTTCTGACCAAATGCCAGAGAAAGGGTACCCCGGGCATAACATTTTTTGGCGTCCAGGTTCAACAAGAAGTTGGACAGCTTTGTTTCAAGGACAAAGGATCCACTCGCATGCGGGACAGATGTGTTAGTGACCCCGTGGGACCAGTTGTCACTGGTTTATGCGTTCTCTCCCCCCAATGCCGCGACTACCGTGGCTTCTATGCAACATCGGAGGGGAACGGAAGCTGGCCTAATAGCTCTGGCATGACCCAGACGACCTTACTGTGCAGGGATCGTAAGGGTGGTAGTAGAGGACCCAGTGTCCCTTACATCTTGTCCAGTAGACATGTGCATTCGTTTTTGACCGAATGCATTTTCGTCCGAATTTCAGGTATTTTCGTTATCGTTTTAATGAAAACGAAAGTGCAGAATCCAAAAACCGAAAGATCCGACATAAACAAATGCTTTATTTTCGTTTTCGTTGCGACAACAGTTTGATATAGATAGGAGATTCGACAATAACAATCTGTGTCTATCGAACCTGCGGTCGAATGTGCCTAACCTTAACTCTATTAGGTCAAGATTATTCTACATAGAGAGAAAAGATTTGACATTATAGAGAGAAAAGATTCGACATTATAGAGAGAAAAGATTCAACATTATAGAGAGAAAAGATTTGACATTATAGAGAGAAAAGATTCAACATTATAGAGAGAAAAGATCGCTGCTGGAATTGGGTGGGGGAAGTAAAATAAAAATGATGATGATGAATGTTATTGGCTGATTGTAACCAAAGAGGAGGAGCAGTAAAATAGCTAGAACTAACTTGACAATTCAACATGAACGACGAAGATTCGACAAAGCATTGAAAAACATACAAACGTTGAATCTGTCATTGAAGGCTTATGGTGTCTGTCAAAAGTTCTAAGAAAATTTGATGGAGCAGCTAAACTGTACGACGCTGCAATCGTACATTTCCGATCAAATGCATCCGCCCATAGGCTATAGAAAAATTCTAACGTTGGTTGACTAGTAATAATAAGGCCACTTTCACACTGAGGCGCTTGAAAAACTGCCAGTAAAACACTGAGCGCTTTTGAATCGCTTTTCAGGCGCTTTTGAAGCGCTTTCAATTCATTTCAATGGAGAGGGACGTTTTTTTAGCGCACTGCCCCAGTGTGAAAACATTCATTGATTTTAATGGAAATAAGTTTTCAGACGCTTTTTTTAGCGTGAAAGCGCCTGAAAAGCGCCTCAGTGTGAAAGTGGTCTTATAAATATAATTATTACTAGTCATACAACATTAGAATTCTACTATAGCTAGCTTGTAGGCGGAACATTCGTCCGGAAATGTACGATTGCGGCGTCGTACAGTTTCGCTGCTCCGTCGAATCTTCTTTGAACATTCGACAGACACCATAAGCCTTCAATGACAGATTCGACCTTAATTAATTCGGATTTTCGAACGAATGCAATTTCTAACGAAAAACAAAATAAATAAAAACGAATTTCGGGAGTAACTAAATAAATTTATTTTTCGGACGAAAACAAAATTCCGAAACAAAATATTTTAGTGTGCACATGTTTTTTGTCCAGACCTACTTTGCAAGGGGGTATTCCATCCTGTCTTGCAAACATGGGAATTAATGGTCTGGCTGTTTTAGCCCGCATTCTTGAGGATCGGGGCTTTCAGGATCAGCGGCAAATTACCTTGATTCATACAGGAGACCTGGCCTCCAGGACCATGTATCATAGGATCTGGAAGGCCCATGTTCCTGGTGTGAAACCAAGGGGTGGCATCCTTGAAAGTATGTCATAGGTAAAATTTTTACCTTCCTAAGGAGATGGAGCTAGCCTTAAGTTCCATCAAGGATCCAATGTCGGCCTTGTCAATATTTTCAAGGGCCGCTTGCTTCGCACTCTTTGATCCGGGCCTTTATACAAGGGGTAACGCGTATAAGTCCGCCAGTTAGGTCGCGCTTGTGCTCGGGGGATTGAGTCTAGTTTTGTCATCTTACAAGGTCAGCAACTTGGGCCGATGCACCATATTTTTCTTTATCCTTCTAACAAGGATATTGGTATTCTTGGTTGCGGTAGCCTCCGTAAGAGAGTTTTCAGTATTGGCAGCTTTCTTTGTATAGAGCCATACTTAATTATTCTTAAGGATAGGGTGATGTTAAATCCTCACCCAGCCTTATTTCCTAAAAGGATCTAGTTTTCTTTTGAATCAAAACGTTTCTTGCCTTACTTTTTTTTCCAGAACCTTGTTCTAAGGAAGGAAAAGTTATTACTTTTCTCTCAATATAGATGAGAGCAGTTAAAAATCTATCTGAAGGTTTCAGATACAGGAAACTGACGTTTTGTTGTGCTGCCAGAAGACCTTAGAAATGGGCAGGCAGCGTTCAAATCTGCTATTAAAATGGTTACACTCTCTTGTTAGAGTGGGAGCAGCCAAGGCCTATCTGAAGTGGCTGCTCAGATACGGAAAACTGATGTTTGTTGCGCTATCAGGAGGCCCCAAGAAAGGGCAGGCAGGGTCTAACTGAACTGTTTCTATGTGGATTCAACAGGTTATGATTCAGGCTTGTGGTTTAAAGAGAGGGTTTTCCCCTGTTTCTTTTTAGAGTGCACCCTACCAGGATAGTAAGCGCTTCATGCGCGGTGCATTA
Organism: Rana muscosa; assembly: GCA_029206835.1. Lineage (NCBI taxonomy): Eukaryota > Metazoa > Chordata > Amphibia > Anura > Ranidae > Rana > Rana muscosa. Next base: position 1,207,450,541 of record CM055116.1, read on the forward strand.
CCAAGCCTTTATGACTCAGATTTGCAAGGCCGCAACTTGGTCGTCTGTGCATAAGTTCACTAATTTCTATCAGGTGAATGTAGGATGGCAAGAGGATGCTGCTTTTTGGCGCAGTATGCTGCAGGCAGCAGTATAGTCCTCACGTCTGATGGCGGTCTGCGTTATTTGTGTCTCCCTCCCCTCAGTAAGCATTGCTTTGGGACGTCCCACTTAGTAATTACTAGGATCTGTGTCCCATGATGTACGATAAAGAAAATAGGATTTTTATAACAGCTTACCTGTAAAATCCTTTTCTTGGAGTACATCACTGGACACAGAGCTCCCGCCCCTCTTGTTTGGGGATATTGGGACACTTATTACTTTGCTACAAAAACTGAGGTGTTCCCAGTATGGGAGGGGTTATATAGGGAGGAAACTTCCTGTCTAATTGATTACACAAGTGTCCAGCACCTGAAGGTAAGATATAACCCACTTAGTAATTACTATGAGGCTCTGTGTCCCGTGATGTACTCCAAGAAAAGGATTTTACAGGTAAACTGTTATAAAAATCCTATTATGTCAATGACAGCAATGGCAACAGCCTGCTGACTGCTCCTATGGGGAAACTTGTTGGATGGGTTGGAAAAGCTTGTTTGTTCACTTTTGTTTCTCACGGGATAAGCCATGCCACTACTATCTGTCCCTAGGCCAATTTGCATGTCCTTAGCATTCATGTTTGTACCAAAACCAGACACTTCCTTCCCTTCCATCCAATCATCCATGTCTTCCATCCAAGTTTTTTATGGCACATCCTGTGTATTGGCAAATCATTTACTGTAAAAACCTGCATTCTAATACTTGACTGATGAAAAAAATTGAAATACAAAAAAGGTAATAATTGTGACCTGCAATCAAGATATGTCTGGAGAGAGTAGACCCCCCCCCCCCCACACACACACCTTAATGGAAGTTGTAGCTACTCCTACCATTCAGAGTCATGCTAGAAATGCTTGAACTTTTGCTTGGACATTGATTATTATTATTATTATTATTATTGTTACTATACACCATTTATATAGCACCAACAGTTTGCACAGCATTTTACAATATAAGGCAGACAGTACTGTTACATTAACGTTCAATACAGAAGGACTAGGAGGGCCCTGACCATGGAGCTTACAATCTAAAAGGAAGAAGTGGTACAAAAGTTAATAGCTGTGGGGGATGGGCTGAAAGAGAAAGTCAAAGTACAGGTGAAGGCAAGATAGGCTTCCCAGAATAGATGAGTTTTCACAAATCGCAGACAGGGTAGGAGATAACCTGACCGATTAGGGTAGGGAGTTCCCAAGGATGGGAGAGGCTCTAAAGAAGTCCTGGAGATGAGCCTGGGAGGAAGTGACTAGGGAGCTAGAGAGAAGGAGGTCTCGAGGAGCAGAGTGGATGATTTGGATGATATCTTGAGTTGAGGTTAGTGATGTAGCTTGGAGCAGTGTTGTGGATGGTTTTGTATTTTGTAGCTAGTACAGTAAAACCTTGGATTGCGAGCATAATTCGTTCCTGGAAACATGCTTGTAATCCAAAGCACTTGTATATCAAAGCGAATTTCCCCATAAGAAATAATGGAAACTCAGATGATTCGTTCCACAACCATTTATTCATAGGTCCTTCAGTTTATAGTCCATATAAAAAGATTATAGTAATTTGATAGGTTGTGTAACCATAAAATGTCCATCCACAAATGGAAGCCTCCAAAAGGGGATTAGAAGCAAAATCCAGCAGGAGCTACAGAGTATAAAAGAGAAGAGAAGCGCCTCTAAAGCCCTGTACACACGATCGGTTTAACCAATGAAAACCGTCCGATGGATTGTTTTCATCAGACAAACCGATCGTGTATGGGACCCATCGGTCTTTTTTCCATCGGTTTTAAAAAATAGAACATGTTTTAAATTTTTCCGATGGATAAAAAAACGATCGAAAACTCCGATCGTCTATGGGCAAGTCCATCGGATAAAAAACCCACGCATGCTCAGAATCAAGTTGACGCATGCTCAGAAGCATTGAACTTCATTTTTCTCGGCTCATCGGAGTGTTTTACGTCACCGCATTTGAAACGGTCGGTTTTTTGACTGATGGTGTGTAGGCAAGACTGATGGAAGTCAGCTTCATCGGATTTCCGATGGACAAAACCATCGGATTAGAATCCATAGGATATCCGATCGTGTGTACAGGGCTTAAGTGTAGTAATATGGATACATTTATTGAAGGTACAACATTTAGCAACTCACATGGTTGATGATTAAAAGAGGCACATCTAAGTATGCAGGCATCCGGGGTAAAGCTGTCCACATAGACCAATCCCCACACTGCCGGCTCTCACCGCTGTCAGTCTGAATTGTAACCGGGAAGACTACCCTGCAGTAGAGTGATCTGAAGGGGAGACTTGAAGCGCTTGTGGAAGGGATGACGTCAGTGGTGGTGTGGAGGTTGGTCTATGTTGAAAGCTTTATCCCGGATGCCTGCATACATAGATGTGCCTGTTTTAATAATTAACCATGCAAGTTGATAAATGTTGTACCTTCGTTAAATGTAACCATACTACTACACTTAGAGGCGCCTCTCTTCTCTTTTATACTCAGTTGTGACGCTACTTGAATATCAAGACATCGCTTGTATATCAAGTCAAAATTTATAAAAAAATGTTGCTTGTCTTGCAAAATGCTCTCAAACCAAGTTACTCTCAAACCAAGGTTTTACTGTATTTTGAATTCTATATGTTGGGCTAGCGGAAGCCAGTTGAGAGATTGGCAGAGCTGGGCAGCAGCCACAGATTAATTAGTTAGGTGGATGAATCTAGCAGTAGCATTCATGATGAACGGGAGGTGGGATAGCCTGTATGTTAGCCTGTAGGTTAGTGGAAAGGAAGCTTCATAAGTCGAGGCGGGAGATAGCCAGGGTGAGAATTAGTAGTTTTGTTGAGACGTTAGTTAAGAAGCCGCAATGTTGGAAATGTTTAGAAGTTTAAGTCAACAAGATTAAGCCAGTGATTGCATGTAGAGCCCGAAGAAGGGACTGATAGATTTCAATAGTAAAGTCAAGAGGGGGGGGGGGTCGGAGGAAATATAACAAGCAGGACTGAAATCACATGGGACCCTGGCTGGGCACCCCCCCCCCCCAAAAAAATATCAAATCATATTTTCAGTAAAATGCCACAATGCTGTGCTTTGCAGCCATGGCAGAAATTGTACCCTCGTTGAACAAGACCCCTTCAAATTAATAGTGCTGCCCTGAAAGTCCCCCGCAACCACCTGTCAAATGTTCTCTGAAGAGCAATCCAAATGCTGACTGCTTTTCAGAAAGAAAAGCACATGTGAACAAGCCTGTATTTTTAATTTTTTATTACTTTTCCAATTTTTTGTTTTTGTTTTTTTAACTGGCCTGTTGAGGAGCTTTGGTGACATATCAGGGGTCTAAACCAGGCATCTTCAAACTACGGCCCTCCAGCTGTTGTGGAACTACACATCCCTTGAGGCATTGTAAAACTCTGACATTCTCAGACATGACGGGAACTGTAGTTCCTGAACAACTGGAGGGACATAGTTTGAAGATTCCTGGTCTAAACAGACCTCTGTCTCACTTTTGAGTTTCAGAGATTCCCCAGTCCCTTTCTCTGCAGCCTGGGCTTCACTGGACAGTGAATGAATGGGAAGTGCTCTGTGCTGAGAGGCTTCCTGTTCATTCACAAACTGAAGAAAAGTAAACACAGTTTATGGACACAGGAGCGATCACTACTGATCACTCACTGTGTTAATTCAGAAAAGGAAGTGGCTGGTAAATTACATATTTATCTGCCCCTTTCCCTGCTCTCCATCCTGAAACGATCCCTGTATGCTGACGGGACAGAAAAAGGAGCCAGCAGCATTGCTGGGAGGGGGGCACACAGGGGGCCCAGGCAGTGAGTGGAAGGGGCAGATACTAGAACCAATCCCCTCTGCAGCATAGCCAAAGGGAGAAAGACGGCAGCATTGCAGGGGTATCCAGGACAATCACAAGTCGGTACAGCTGGCTCTCCTGCTTGGCAGGTACCCGGGCCCCCCCTTTTGAACTGATGGGGCCTTGGCCTGGTAGAGGAGGGATGGCTGTACTGCCTTATCAGAAGCCCTGATAACAAGCTCAGTTTTGTGAGGAGATTATCAAATGGTCCAAGGAGAGAGGCACAAAGAAAATAAAAGTGGACCAAGGAAAGTGAAAGAGATAGAGTTGCTCTTGGCACTGAAGCTGTATAAGCATTTTCAAAATGTTTTGTAGCTTATTACATAGATGTTCAAAGAAAATTGCTGAGTTCTTGTAAATATGCAATCAGCCCTTATAAAACACGTTTGAGAAATGCCTTGAGGCGATTTAGTTCGCATTTGTTAGCGCTATACAAGTTTTTCACTCACTCACTCACTCAGAAACACTCAAGGAACACTTGTAAAGGCTTTAAAGCTTTCGCCACATTGGCCCAAAAAACTGTCAGTTGTAGAGGAATGCATAGCGTTGCATGGCACATCTGACTGGAGCATTGCATGTCACATAAACTTTAATCATGATCTTGACTGTCTTGCACTATCATCCACATTGGCACCGTAGTCGCATCTTCCTGTTCAAACCTGTTAACTTCAGCAATTTGGAACATTCCACGAATCAGTGTTTTGTGCACAATCAATAGTTTATCAGGCCCTATGTCTGTTTGATTAAGCCTAAAACTCAAGATAATGTCTAGAAATGTGCAATTCGTTTTGTTCCAAATTAGTTTAACAAATTTGTTAATTCCGAAATATCTGAACAAAAACCTGTTTAACAATCTTTTCCGAATATTCGTAAATTCAAATATTCAAAATTTCGTAGATTCGTAAATTTGAAAATTCTAAATTTGAAAATCCGATGTCCAGAAATTCGAACATAAGAATGAAAATTCAAAAGAACGAAAATAGGAACGAAAAACCGAAAAATTCTAAAATCGGAAATAATAACTAACTAATAACTTAACCATTACTAACTTTTAAATTATAGGTATTGGAATTTCCTTTCAAATTTGGCTGTTAGTGAACGTAACAAATACAAATTTATCCAAAGTTACACATTATCTGAAATAACGAATGCCGCATCTAAACGAATGGAATGTAACGAATTAATAATAATAAATAACAATAATAAAAACTTTATTATTAATTATTAATTTGTTCCGTTTCATTTGTTTAAATGCGGCCTTCCTTATTTTGGATAATTCGTAACTTGGGATTAATTCGTATGTGTTACGTTCACTAAAATTTTTAAGGAAATGCCAATACCTATAATTTAATAGTTAGCTATTATTTAGATTTTTCTGATTTTCATTCTTTCAAATTTTAGAATCTTCAAATTTTAGAATCTTCAAATTTTAGAATCTTCAAATTTTAGAATCTTCAAATTTTAGAATCTTCAAATTTTAGAATCTTCAAATTTTAGAATCTTCAAATTTTATGCATTTTCGAATTTCCAAATTTCGATCATAACGAATGACCCGAAAAACAAACAAAACGAATGACCCGAAAAACAAACAAAATGAATAAGAGCCGGTTCACACTGGGGCAACACGACTTCCAGCGCGACTTTACAAGGCAACTTCGAGGCAACTTCGAGGCAACTTCAAGGCAACTACAAGTTTCCTCCAGGACAGGCGACTTTGCCAGTGGCCAATCAAACAGTAATCAGCTCTGTGGAAGGGAGGGGTTTGCCTGAGAAAACTATTTTCTCTTCCTGTAAAGTTGCTTCAGTTAAGACATTGATCCGACTTTGGAGGCGACTTCCATTGAAATCAATGGGTACAAGTCGCCTAGAAGTCGTTTTCAAGTAGTACAGGAACCTTTTTTGAAGTCGGAGCGACTTCTGTAGTGTGCATAAAGACGGTTCCATAGACTAACATTACAGCGCGACTTGGGGCGACTTGGGGCGTCTCGGGGCGACCTGAAGTCGGATCCTGAGTCGCCCTGGTGTGAACTGCCTCTAAAACAAGAAAAACAAACAAAACGAATGAAATGAAAAACAAACAAAACGAATGAAATGAAAAACAAACAAAGCAAATGAAACAAAAAAACACACAAAATTTATGAAACGAAAAACAAACAAAATTAATGAAATGAAAAACGCACATAATAATGTCAAATATTCACCACAATTGAAATACAGTGGGTATAGAAAAGAATCAGACTCCACCTACTAAAAAAAGAGTAATTTCTGTACCTGATTGGATGCTTGAAGCAGGCATAGATTCATGTTACCCCATGTCACACTTTAGTCATCCTATACTGTATAGGGTGTAACTGACTAAAAGAAAACATGGGGTAACATGAATCTGTGCCTGCTTCAAACATCCAATCAGGTGCAGAAATACGTCTTTTTTTAAGAGCCTGATAAGATATTTAAGCTTCACTCTTCTCCTCCACACACTCCTTGGCCATTATGGGACAGTACAGCTGTAGTTATATAATCAGAAGTACCGGTAACTGCTGCCAGTCATCCCCTTGTGTGTAATTTTCAGCTGGAGCTACTGAGCTTTGTAAACAGACTTTTTTTCAGAAAGGCAGATGATAGACAGGTAAACATGTGAACTACAGCCTGGAGCTCCCCCTGCTAACTGGAAAGGAGAATGCTAAATATTTATTTGCTATTTGAAATACCAGACTAAAGAAAACTTTTTTTTTTTTTTTTCTTTTAGTCCTCACCATGATAAAGAAAATGCAAACAAAGCCACTGTATATAACTGTATTTTCACTTTAACATATTAGCAGTTTAGACGTGCATGTGTTGCCAATGTTTAAGACACATATTGATGTATCTTCTCTCTGTACATAAGGATGTCAGTGACAAGGTGAGCATGCAGTGCCCGTGCCTCTACATTCCGGGACAGAAAGGTCAACTGTTCAACTACTGGAAGTTCTTCCTATCTCTGCTCCATGGCACTGTGACGTCTGTTGTAATCTTCTTCATCCCGTATGGAGCTTTCTGGCAAATGGTAAAAGAGGATGGACAAGTGAACTCGGACTATCAGACACTTGCCTTCACCACCGCCACTACCCTTGTTATCATTGTAAATTTACAGGTAAGTTTATTTTAGCATGGAGCAGGGACATAAGTGAGCCCAAGAAAAACTTTTCTTACTCAAAGACATAGTGAGAGGCCCACTGGTGGTGGCATGGGAGAGAATTTGTAATTTTTTTCCTGGCAATTTTGTAACTCGTACCACAGCTGAGTGACACCACGTTCCCCATTAGAGTTATTGAATACAGCAGTGGTCACCTCCCTGCCCCCAGCATGCTGATCAGACAATAAGAGCCCATTCACACAGGGGCAACATGACTTCCAGCGCGATTTTATGAGGCAACTCAGACACGACCTGAGTATGAATCACAGCACGACCTGGAGCTATTTACAAGGCAACTCCAAGTTGCCTGCAGGACAGGAGACATTCCAGTGGCCAATCAAACAAGAATCAGCTCTGTGGGAGGGAGGGGGGAGGGAGAGGTTTGCCTGATAAATGTATGTTTTCTTCCTGGAGAGTCGCTCCTATTAAGACAGTGAGAGGCGACTCCCATTGAAATGAATGGTTACAGGTCGCCTAGGAGTCGGATTGAAGTAGTACAGGGACCTTTTTTGAAGTCGGAGCGACTGCAGTAGTGTGCATAAGGATGGCTCCATTAACTTACATTGATTTCTTCAGCCAGCACGACCTGAGGCGACTAGGGGCGACCTGGGGCGATTTGGAGTCGGATCCAAAGACGCCCCTGTGTGAATGGGCTCTCAAGGTGCATCATTACCCTGTCATTTTTTTGAACATGCACATCAGTGGCGACCCGGCCATGAGGGGCGCCGCCCCCCCAATCCATGCGTCCAGCCCCTAATCTCCATGCAGGGTGCGGGACGCATTGGTTTCAATGTGAGGCTCTAAAGTGAGGCTCTAATTGGCTTAAAAAAGGGTGGGCTCGGGGCGCAGAGCACTGTGTGACATTAGCAAATTAATATTCGCTAATGTCTTCCTCAGTGGCGGCTGGTGCACCAAAAATTTTTGGGGGGCGCAAACAAACTGAAAAATTTGAAAAAACAAAAAATCAATTGCAGCCTGACTGTGCCCATCAAATGCCGCCACTGTGCCCATCAATCACAGCCACTGTGTCCTCCGTTTTTGATGCCTATTAGAGCCGTCGCTGTAATTCAGGCACCTGAAAAGGGGTCGGGCGCCTGAATAGGGAGTGTCAGCGGCGGCCATGGATAGATTCATGCTATGAATGAATCTATCCATTTGTCATAGAGGGGGTGGCTGGAGAGAGGGGCGGCGCCTGTGCGCCCTTATGGACGCACCGCCACTGGTCTTCCTGCTTCTCCTCCTGGCCAATCAGGAAGTGGCTCCTGAGACCCTATCGACTGGGAGTCCTAGCACCCACCTCCTTTTCAGCCGGGAAGAGGAGCATCGGCCCCTCTCCTAGGAGCCCTATCCCAGATTGATTCAGCAGTGCACCACCAGCTCGTCCTCCTCCCCGCACCTCTCGCTGTATAAGGTAAGGAGGCCATGGATCGCATGGGGGGGGGGCGGCGGTAGTGTGAGGATCGCCACCTATGGAGGGGGGGTGTGTAGTGCGAGTGGATCACCGCTGTGATTGATCGCAAGCCGCACAGGGGTGTGCTAGTGCGAGTCTGTATGCCTCCCCCTCCCCCTAAAATTTTGACCACCAGCCGCCACTGATGCACATGCAAAAGAGCCCAATTGGCCTCTCCTATTCCCAGTCCAAGTGCTGCTCTACAGGGGACTACAGGAGTCTAATATCAAGACAGATTCAGGTACTTATGCTAATTTCATGTAAACTAAAGTTACTAGAGTGAAGAAGGATCAAAACTCCTTACAGTATTTTTATTGCTGTCTGTGCCTACCTGCGACATCCACACCCTTGATTCCTTGTATGGTTGTCACAGGGACAGGAAGTGAAAGAAAATCTTAGACAGAAATAAAAATATGAAAAACATGTTAACGTAGAACTATAGGCAAAACTTATTTTTTTATTTTGAATAGAGTAAGGGATGGTTATAACTCCTGACAGATTTGTTTTTGCCATCTGTGTCCCATTGCAGAGATTTCACTTCACTTGCTGTCCCATAGCCAAACAGGAAGTGTCCCAATTGGAAGATTTTACCTCTATTAATTTTCTGGTGACACCCCAAAATATGGAATTCTCTTTTACTTTCACTTTCACTTTCAATGATAATGTTAGACAGGACACAGAGAGGGTGGTTGTTCTTAACAGGGACACATACAGCAATAAAAACTGACAGGTGTTCTAATCCCTCTCCATCCAAAACTAAAAAAAAGTTTTGCCTGTAAAGAAAGATAACTAAGGGGGTACCACATCCAATAAAAACTGTTAGAAAATTGTTTTTGGACATTTAAGCGGACTTTACCGGTACCAGAAAGGAACACTACATAATTTTTACAAAAATAAATAGATTTATTTAATGTTACAAAATGAATAAAAATATATGGAATAAAACATGAGAAAAATCGAGCTCTCATTTGTATAACCACAGATATATAAAGCATGTATATATATTCCCTATTACTGCTGCGTCAAATAAGGTCAACGTTTCGCTGTCGCTTCTTCAGGACCTATTTACATTGACTGCAGGCAAAGGGATACTGCATGGGAAAGAAGAGTATCAGAACTTCATCAAACGGATGACAGATGCAGACAAATCATATATAGTAAAGTAAGCCCCATAGGTGATATGGGGACAGTGTACATGAGGTGCCACTCACATAGCAGAGAGAGCACTCCCATGTGTGGCATAACATATGCTACCCAGGCACAATCAGATCAGCGCGACACTCCCTAGATCAAGACGTTCAAAAAATACCAGATTCCCCAATCTAAGAGGAGGACAAAAGATAATAAGAATGAGCCCCCATAAAGATATGCAGGGTAATATATAATATCTTGACAAGGTACTTACAATGCCAGCAGATCTACAGCGTCACTACATCAGGGTGACCATTCGTTTTCCACAAAATATATGGAGCCACCCTCCTATTGGTTTCTATTATATAATATAGATATACAGACCACAAATAAATATTTGCGGCAAAATATCATATATTATGGCAATATAGACAAAAAGATACAATAGTTCAAATACCTAAATCAAATGATTCAGGACGAGGGTCAGTGATCGATTGGACTGTATAAAAAGCTTCCAGATGACAAACAGAAGATCAGCTAGGACCTATATGAACCAGATAATACAGCAGTCACCATTAATTAGTATTCAACTCATAACGAATTGGACCAAAAGCAAGCCACATTGCAGTAAATCGTACCAAAAAACTGGCATAAAATAGCATCCAATGATCTGCATTAGTAGGCAATTAATATCATCAGTGCTAATGATGACTGGAGGTATAGATCTGAGAAGCAAAGTAACTACAATTACTCCCCAGCATACTAAAATCATTAAGGTATATTGAGTGAGGTTTTCAATAAAAGTCCCAATAAATAAACTAACCGTGTCCTGGATACACATGCCACCACAGACAGCTCCTGCCTCTGAGCTTAAGAGCCCTTTCACACCGAGCCGCCCCGAGCGTCGGCGGTAAAATGCCGCTATTTTTAGCGGCGCTTTACCGTTGGATTTGCAGCGCTATTCGGTCGCTAGTGGGGCACTGTTAACCCCCGCTAGCGGCCAAAAAAGGGTTAAAGCTGCGCGCAAAGTGCCGCTACAGTGGGGTTTTGCCGGCGGTACGGCGCCGCTGCCCATTGATTTCAATGGGCAGGAGCGCATTAGGAGCAGTGAGTTCACCGCTCCTAATGCGCTCCAAAGAAGCTGCTGGCAGGACTTTTTTCTCCCTCGGGCTTTCACACTGGAGTGAATGGAACATCCTCTTCTGGGGTCCCTCAGCGGCTCTCGCGGCTCCTCCCTGCATTAGATAAACCCCTCTGGGAAGCTCTCTCCCAAAGGGGGTTACCTTGCGGGCGCACTCCTGTGTCATACACTCCGCCTCCCTAGACGCCAAGTGTATGACTCGGCCCCGTCCCCCGGGGCCTGCGTTATTGGATTTGATTGACAACAGCGGCAGCCAATGGCTGTGCTGCTATCAAACTGTCCAATCAACGGCAGGACTCCGTGAAGAAGAGGACGCCGGGGACACGTAGAGCAGGTGAACGGGCTTAGGTGAGTAAAACTGGGGGGGGGGGCTGGGGGGCCGGTGATTGCCAGGTGTTTTTTCACCTTAATACATTAAGGTGAAAAAACACGAACCTTTACAACCCCTTTAAAGTAATTTGAGATTTAATACAGAAATAAAGATAAAATAAGATGAGGGGGGTACCCCTGGCTCCTACCACCGCAACACCAACACCTTGGTACTGGGAAATGTCCAGGTGTCAGTGGGAGTAAACAATGCCACATCCTTATTGGGAGGAGTAATGCCCCATCATTGGTGTCAGTGGTTGAAAGGGTGCCCCATCATTGGTATCGGTGGGAGGAATAGTTCTCCATTGTTGGTGCAAGTGGGAGAAATAGTGCCTCATTATTAGTGTCAGTGTAAGAAATGGTGCCCCATGAATGGTATTGGTGGAAGGTATAGTGCCCCATTGTGGGGTGTAAGTGGGGAAAATAGTGCCCCATCGTTGGCATCAGTGGAAGTAATGGTTCCCCATCAATGGTATTGGTGGGAGAAATATTGCCCCATTGTTGGTGTAAGTGAGAGGAATAGTGCCCCATCATTAGTGTCAGTGGGAAAAATAGTGCCCCAATCATTGGTGTCAATGGAATAAATAGTGCCCCATCATTGGTGTCAGTGGGAGAAATGCTGCCCCATCATTGATGTCAGACGTTGGAAGAGTGCCCATCATTGGTATCAGTGGGAGGAATGGTGCTCCATTGTTGGTGTCAGTAGGAGAAATAGTGCCTCAAGGCCAGCTAAAGGCAAGCAAAGGGCCGCATCCGGCCCCCTGGGGCTGCAGTTTGGAGACCATTATTCCAGAGGGTTCAACCAGGTATGAATTATCCATACCTGGAATTCTTCTTTAAAGGAGAAGTATGGGTTTGTACATAAATGAATACTGTATCTATACTCATCCCTATGCTGCAGCTAGACATGTGCAGTTCATTTCGAATTGATATTCGGGCACATTTTTTGTTATTTGGAGATTCAGATATATCCGAATACCCGAATTACAGTATAAACAAAGTATCCCAAATACTCTGAATATTGAAACGAAATACATCCCAATTTCCAAAATTCTAATTGAAATTCTAATTGAATTTTACTTATTTACTAATTGTTATTAACCACTTCTCTACTGTGCACGAAAACCCCCTTCCTGCCCAAGCCATTTTTCAGCGCTGTCACACTTTGAATGACGATTGCGCGGTCGTGCGACGTGGCTCCCAAACGAAATTTGCGTCCTTTTTTCCCCACAAATAGAGCTTTCTTTTGGTGGTATTTGATCACCTCTGCGGTTTTTATTTTTTGCGCTATAAACAAAAGAAGAGCGTCCAGTTTGGAAAAAAAACACTATTTTTTACTTTTTGCTATAATAAATACCCATTTTTTTTTTTTAAATAAAATTTTCCTCAGTTTAGGCCGATACGTATTCTTCTACATATTTTTGGTATAAAAAAAAAAATCGCAATAAGCGCGTATTGATTGGTTTGCGCAAAAGTTATAGCGTCTACAAAATAGGGGATAGATTTATAGCATTTTTTTTTTATTAGTAATGGCGGCGATCTGCGATTTTTTATTGTGACTGCGATATTGCGGCAGACACATCGGACACTTTTGACACATTTTTGGGACCATTCACATTTATACAGCGATCCCTGCTATAAAAATGCATTGATTACTGTATAAATGTGATTGGCAGGGAAAGGGTTAACCACTAGGGGGCGGGAAGGGGTTAAATATGTTCCCTCAAAGTGTTCTTACTGTGGGGGGAGGGGACTGACTGGGGGAGGTGACCGATGGTTGTCCCTGTGTACAAGGGACACACCATCCGTCTCCTCTTCCTCACAGGACGTGGATCTCTGTGTTTACACACAGAGATCCACTTTCCTGCTCGTTTCCCGGGCAATCGCGGGTGTCCGGCGGCAATCGCGGCCGCCGGGCACGCGCACCGGGGCCTTGTGAACGCGGCGGGCGCGCGCGCGCCTCCTAGCTCGTTTTAAAGGGAGGACATCATATGACGTCCTCCCAGAACGAGAGTGTCCTCCGCCCGCCGTCTATTGACAGTGGGCGGGGGACAAGTGGTTAAAGTACCGGTTTGAAAAAATGCTGTTTTTGTTAAGCTAAAGGCGATTTAAAGAGTCGTTATAATCATTTAAAGAAGATTTTTCTTTTGTTTGTTCACTTTGTCGCATTCAAATCGAAAAAAATATATAAAATTTTTGATTCCACCGATTCGAAATTTATTGATTTGAACAATTCGAATCGAAAAAATTTGAAAGAAGACATAAAAGAAATTCTGAATACGAATCCCGAATATGAATTGAACGAATCAACCAAATTTAACGAAATAAAATACTGTAACTAGATTAAAGAATCTGGACAATAGCCTGCTATCATCTGACGCTGGGTCATGGGAGAGCAAAAGTAAGTGCACCCACGTGACCCACAACAGACGTATGGCCAAAAAATCTTCATAAATATAATCATTGCAAGCTTATAGAGAGTGAAGGTTTTGATGAAATACAATCTCCTGAGATATAAATGAATTTGCTAATGTCTGACTTATATTTTTATCTGCAGATTGCAATAATAATGGCGTACTGGAGCTTTTTATTTGCCTTTTCAGTGATTGGATCCATCATAGTATACTTTTCAATTACATACGACTTACACAGTGATGGAATGCATCAGATCATTACTTCAACTTTGACAGGTATGGTTAGAGTGATTTCACACTGCTCCATTAAAAAAAAAAACGTGTTAAAAAAGAATATTTATTTTTAGCAATAAAGTTTTATTTTTATATTAAAAAAATAGACAATTGTACAATCATACTAACATTCGTACATATATTTTAGCATATTGAATGTAACGGTTAGCATAATCATGGTAAGCAAAAGATTATTTTTATCGAACATTTATTCCAATTGTAACTTGGAATTAAACTTTCTGCGCCTAAAGTGAACTCCATAAGCTGTACCTCAGTAAGATGAGGCACATCCCATATGTCATCCAAATTTAAAACCCAAAATGAATTGTTAGAGAATGAATATTTGTTTTTGATGTGTTTCCGGTGCAATTTCTGGTTGGCGTGTTCCTGTGAAAAATTGACTTGGGACTCAAGGAACCCACCAAAAACACAAATGTGGCACCGTGTTTGATGCTTTTCCATTAATTTCAGTGGGGAGCTGTGTTTTTGGTGTTGTTTTGAAAAGCGCACCAAAGATGCAGCATGCAGGACTTTTCAAAACGCACCCGCAGTACAGTGGTGTGAAGTGTCCCATAGGATTTAAAGGGAAATATTTTATGGACGCAAATGCTGGACTCGGGAGCGCGCCCGCACGATTACCCCCCCGGGAGAGTGCTTCTCCTAGGAGGTTTACCGATGCGAGGAGGAGCCACGAGCGTCATTGGGGGACCCCAGAAGACGAGGATCTGGGCCACTCTGTGCAAAACGAACTGCACAGTGGAGGTAAGTATGATATGTTTGTTATTTAAAAAAAAAAAAAAAACAAGGGTTTACAACCCCTTTAAGGCAGATTATTGATATCAATGGGCTTCTGAGGCACAAAATGATCGTCACTGTCTATTGGAGTAATTGCTTTCCTTCACTAGATGTCCTCAGTCTTCCTGGTTGAATGATGCTCAGTGTCACTCAACCCAGAAGAAATCTTGTGAGTACAAGGCGTCATGGTGGCATTATTACAGCACCCTGTACTTAAAAGAAAAGTATTGGGTTTTTTTTGTTTGTTTTTTAGAGAATCATACTAACCTAGGTGGTTGCAGCATCGGTCAGTGGCTGCATCTGTCCCCTGTCAGCTCTAACACTGAGAACCGAGCTATCAAACACCGCCTATCGCTCAGTTCTGACAGCTCCGTGAGCAAAGAGCTGGTGACTGTCAGTCACCGGTCCTCTGCTCTGCCCCCCCCCCCACGTTCACTGGAGCGCTGGGCTGTGGAGGGGGCAGGAACGGCCAGCTCAGGCTCTCAGCGGCTCACTGGGAGGCTGAGCCAGGTTCCAGTGATCATTCCTGAGCCTGAACCGGCTCTGTGTCATCAGCCGACAAGGGACTTCAGCCCGCTCTCTGCTGAAAATGGGTCACAGAAGTGCAGAACCAACTGCACTCCTGTGATCCACAGGAGAAGTACAACTAAATGAGCTTTGGCTGTACTTCTCCTTTAAATACTGTGATGCAGAGAATAGCACAGATGTAGTTGTACTAGGGCTTCTCTCTGAATCATTTAGAACCATCTATTATTGGAGAACATACAAACAGTAAGAGGATCCTGTGTGTCCCATGAAGAACCTGAAGACATCTGGAAAATATATGTAGCGGCCCCCCATAATGGCTGCTGAGTATTGTGGCACACAGTTCTATTGAGTGGTATTAAACCTGGATAGGGTAAGGGAATATGGGATGCCCACTTGATTGAAGAAATTATACGGGACACAACTATATTTACTGTATATACAACTCCACACTTTAGCTCCAGCACAACACTTGCTTGCAGATTATCTCTCCTTAACACCTCCAGCACATCACTTGCTTCCCGGACCAACTAGCACTGATTTGTAGGCCTGACACTGACACAGCCAGGCCTAAGGTGAATGCCCCTTTGCAGGAAGGGACTGTGGGCTCCTCTGGTGTAGCAGAAAAAAATTGTGTTAGTCCTAGCGCTAGCTGTCCATGTGGCTACTGATCCCAGCACCACGTCTTCAGGCCCTGCCAGCCATCCTGGCTGCAGCTGCCTCTCTCCACTGCCGTGACACAACAGTCCATTCCACTGGCTCTGCACCCATCCCAGACTGCACTCTCCCAGTCCTCTCAGGCGTGCCTCCCCAGTTCTTCCCAACTGTGTGTCACTCACCAGTAGTGATGAGCCGAACACCCCCGGGTTCGGTTCGCACCAGAACCCGCGAACGGACCGAAAGTTCGTACGAACATTAGAACCCTATTAAATACAATGGATGCGAACGTTCGAATTCTAAAGTGCTAATTATAACAACTATTATGCATGTTATTGTCCTAAAAAGGGTTTGGGAACCCGGGTTGTGCACCAGGGGACATGTATCAATGCAAAAAGAAGTTTTAAAAACGGTCGTTTTTCGGGAGCAGTCATTTTAATGATGCATAAAGTGAAAAAAAAAAAGTCAAATATTCCTTTAAATATCGTACCTGGGGGGTGTCTAAAGTATGCCTGTGAAGTGCCACGTGTTTCCCGTGTTTAGAACTGTCCCTGCACAAAATTACATTTCTAAAGGAAAAAAAGCCATTTAAAACTGCTTGCGTCTTTAATGTAATGTCTGGTCCCGGTAATATGGATGAAAATCTTTAAGAAAAATGGCATAGCTACCCCATGACCCCCCCCCCCCTACCCCAGCCCATTACCAGCCCCTTTGGGTCTTGTATGGATATTAAGGGGAACCCCGCACATAAAATAAAAAAGGCCCTATATACTCTGAACAGCCGTATACAGGCGGTGCATACAAGACAGGGACTGTAGGTTTGTTCTTATGTAGAATCTGTTTGTGATTTTGAACAGGTACATTGTTGAAGTGTAGCTCCAGCCCAAAAATCTATTTTTAAACTTTTTGGAAAACATAGGTAAGGGTTATCACCCCTGTAACATTTGTTTTGCTGTCTGTGCCCCTGTTCAGAACATTTCACCTCACTTTCCGTCCCAATGACAACTGTTTTTGAAATGTGGTGTTTTTCTTGAAACAAGGATTGCTGATAAAGCATCAGTACAGAGGAGACACCTTTCTCCCATATTTATTCTTACAGGAGAGAATTTTCCTTCCTAGTGGTAGATTTCCTCTCACTTCCTGTTGTCTTCTTGCGTTTGCAAGTAGGAGTCGTTTGTAAGTTGGATGTTTGAAAGTAGGGACCTGCCGTATATACTCTGCAGAAAAAGGCCCCTTAGTTGTTGGTGTTGGCACAACACTGTAAGCACTCACAGTTACTCTTGGTTGGTGCTGGAACGCCCTGCTGTCAACTATTATATCAGGAATTTTAATTACATATAATTGTTGAACAGTGGTAGTAAAAATTGGGCCTTTGATGGTGGTGCTGGTGCCACAACACTGTAAGCCCTGACAGTTACTCTTGGTGGGTGCAGCAATGGGCCCTGCTGTGAATTATTAGATCAAGAATTGTAATTACATGCCCCTTTTGAACAGGGGCTGAAAAATTGGGCCTTTCGTGGTGGTGGTGGTGGTGGCGTTGCCACAACACTGTAAGCCCTCAGAGTTACTCTTGGTGGGTGAAGCAATGGGCCCTGCTGTGAATTATTAGATCAGGAATTGTAATTGCATGCCCCTGTTGAACAGGGGCTGAAAAATTGGGCCTTTCGTGGTGGTGGTGGTGGTGCCACAACACTGTAAGCCCTCAGAGTTACTCTTGGTGGGTGCAGCAATGGGCCCTGCTGTGAATTATTAGATCAAGAATTGTAACTGCATGCCCCTGTTGAACAGGGGCTGAAAAATTGGGCCTTTCGTGGTGGTGGTGGTGGTGTTGCCACAACACTGTAAGCCCTCAGAGTTACTCTTGGTGGGTGCAGCAATGGGCCCTGCTGTGAATTATTAGATCAAGAATTGTAATTGCATGCCCCTGTTGAACAGGGGCTGAAAAATTGGGCCTTAGGCACTGGTGGCACAACACTACAACCCCTCACAGATACTGTACTTGGAGCACAGCAATGAGCCCTGTTGCAAAGTATTGCTTCAAAAATTGTAATGACACGCCCCTGTTAAACAGGGGCTGAAAAATTGGGCCTTAGGCACTGGTGCCACAACACTCCAACCCCTCACAGATACTGTACTTGGAGCACAGCAATGAGCCCTATGGCAAATTATTGCTAAAAAAATTGTAATTACACGCCCCTGTAAAACAGGGGCTGAAAAATTGGGCCTTAGCCACTGGTGGCGGCACCCATAAACAAAAATGATCTTCCAAGCTATCATCATCAATCGTATCATTGAGGACTCGGAGGAGGAGGATAGCCAGTCAACATAACAGCACAGGCACTCAGCATCAGCATCAGTCTTGAAGGGATGTGACATGTTAAAATCAATTAGTCTGTTATATCAGCATCAGGTGTGTGGTAGCTGGTGGTGATCCAAGACTGGTTCATCTTGATGAAAGTCAGTCGATCAACCGAGTCGGTGGACAGGCGCACCCTGTGATCCGTGACAAATCCTCCAGCAGCACTGAATGTGCGTTCCGAAAGAACGCTGGATGCAGGACAGGCCAGTAGCTCAATTGCATACTGTGCAAGCTCTGGCCAGTGATCCATCCTCAAGACCCAGTAAGCCAGAGGATTTTCGGTGGGGAAGGTGTCCAAGTCTGACCTTGCCCCTAGATATTCCTGCACCATGTTTATCAGACGCTGGCGATGGTTGCTGGAACCGATCATACTTTGGGGCTGCGGACTAAAGAATTGTCTGAACGCATCGGTCAGACGGCCACCTTCCCCACCGCTCCTTCTTTGACTGGCCGAAGCCTCAGCAACTCGTTGTCCAGGACCAGGAGTTTGTAACCTCCCAGTCTCTGGGAACGCGTTGCACAGACCTTTCTGCAAGGCCTCCCGGAGTTGTCTCATCCTCTGCTCCCTCTGCGACGGTAACAAGGTCCGCAACCTTACCCTTGTACCGTGGATCAAGGAGAGTGGCCAGCCAGTAATGGTCCCTCTCCTTGATCCGAAGAATACGAGGATCCTTCCGCAGACTTTGCAAGATCAGGGAGGCCATGCAGCGTAGGTTTGCTGAGGCATTCGCTCCGGAGTCCTCTGGGTCACTGAGGACGACATGATCCGCAGCCACCTCCTCCCAGCCACGTACAAGTCCACTGGTTTCTTGGGACTGTAAATCATCCCTAAAAGACTGCTGCTGATGATGCTGAGTGCCAGCCTCCACCTCCATGCTGACACAATCCTCCTCCTCCTCCTCCTCCTCCTCCTCCTCTTCCTGTGCGATGGGTGGGACAGAAGGAACACTGTCTGGGTAAAGGGGGCCTTGAGAGGCAAGGAAGTCCTCCTCTTCCTGCCTCTGTTCTGCCTCAAGTGCCCTGTCCATTATTCCACGCAGCGTGTGCTCCAACAGGTGGACAAGAGGTACAGTGTCACTGATGCATGCACTGTCACTGCTCACCATCCTCGTGGCCTCCTCAAATGGTGCCAGGACAGTGCATGCATCCCTGATCATGCCCCACTGGCGTGGAGAAAAAAAACCAAGCTCCCCTGACCCTGTCCTGGTGCCGTAGTCGCACAGGTACTCATTGATGGCCCTCTGCTGCGTGTGCAGCCGCTGCAGCATGGCCAACGTTGAGTTCCACCTGGTGGGCATGTCACATATAAGGCGGTTCTTGGGCAGGTTCAACTCCTTTTGCAGCTCAGCCAGGCGAGCACTGGCATTATAAGATCTGCGGAAATGCACACAGACTTTCCTGGCCTGCCTCAGGACATCCTGTAAGCCCGGGTACCTGCCCAAGAACCGCTGCACCACTAGGTTAAGGACGTGAGCCACACAGGGCACATGGGTCAGTTGTCCCAGTCGGAGGGCGGAGAGGAGGTTGGTGCCATTGTCGCAAACCACCATTCCTGGCTTAAGCTGGCGTGGCGTCAACCACCTCTCGGCCTGGCCCTGCAGAGCAGACAGGACCTCTGCCCCAGTGTGGCTTCTGTCCCCCAAACACACCAGCGCAAGCACGGCATGGCATCTTTTTGCCTGCGTACTTGCGTAGCCCCTTGAACGCCTACGGAGCACCGCTGGTTCCGAGGACAAACCACAGGAAGAGGCCATGGAGGAAGAAGAAGAGGAGGGGGTGGAGGAGAGAGGTGTGTCACAACCAGTAGTAGCATTTTGGAGGCGTGGCGGTGGAACAACCTCCAACACTACTGCTCCTTGTCCTGCATCCTTCCCAGCTGCCAAAAGAGTGACCCAATGGGCCGTGAAAGAAAGGTAACGTCCCTGTCCATGCCTGCTGGACCATGAGTCAGCGGTAATATGCACCTTACCGCTGACCGCCCTGTCCAGCGAGGCCAAGACATTGCCTTCCACATGCCGGTAGAGAGCCGGAATAGCCTTCCGTGAGAAAAAGTGGCGTTTGGGAACCTGCCACTGAGGAACCGCACATTGCACAAACTCACGGAAGGGGGCCGAGTCTACCAACTGAAAAGGCAGCAGTTGAAGCGCTAGCAATTTAGCCAAGCTAGCATTCAACCGCTGGGCATGTGGATGGCTGGGAGTGATCTTCTTTCGACGATCCAGCAGCTGGGGCAGGGAAATTTGCCTGCTAGAATCGGACGTCGGTGTACTGCTAGCAGAGTGCCCGCAAGTACTTGGCTGTGACACACCTAATTCTACACCTTCATTCCTCTCAGTGCATGTTTCAGAGAGGACTGAAGTTATAGTGGGGTTGGAGATCCCAGCTGATGCGGTGCAAGGAGAGGTCCGCTTTGTTCTTTGGTGTGGGTCTTTGAGGTAGGCTTGCCAACGAGCTGCATGGCAGGTCAACATATGTCTGGTCAGGCATGTGGTACCCAAGCGGCTGATGTTTTGGCCACGCGATATACGCTTGAGACATATGTTGCAAACAGCAGCTGTGCGATCTGATGCACTAGCCTCAAAAAAGGCCCACACCAAAGAACTTTTTGAATGACGGGCAGAGGCAGCGCCCTGCACAGGCGGAGCTCTGCGGTGTGATTCCGTCGGTGTACTGCCCTTACGCTGGCCACCAAAGGGCATCCTGCCTCGTTGGAGATGTGCCTCCTCCTCATCCTCCTCCTCTCTCCTATTAGGCACCCACGTGGAGTCAGTGACCTCATCTTCCCCTCCCTCCTCATCACTGGAGCCAATCTGGCAGTATGCTGCAGCTGCTGGAACATGACTGCCAGATTGGTGTCCTTCTTGAGCATCCCCTCTGTCTGCTCTCACGCTACTGCCTTCCTCTAGCTGGGTTTCATCATCAGACCCTTTGAAACGCTGGGCATCCTCCTGGAGCATGTACCCAACACTGTGCTCAAACAGTTCGGGGGACTCCTCAGGAGGAGGACATGGTGGGTCTAGGGAAGGAGTGACTGATGATGAGTCTGACATTGATACCAGGGAAGAGGACGCTTTGGCAGCTGCTTTTCCAGTACCCTGAGCCTGGGTGAGAGAGGATGAGGAGGAGGAGGAGGGCTTGGTCATCCACTCTACCAAGTCTTCGGCATGATGTGGCTCAACATGTCCAGCTGCCGAAAAGAAGGACAAGCGTGTCCCATGGCCATGTGCTGATGACAATGCACCGCGTCCACGACCAGCACTGTTGCCCCCAGACACAGAGCCTGCTTGCCCTCTTTTATTGCCTCCTGACTGTCTGCCTCTCCTTGTTTGCCTTCCAGACATTCTAATAGATGGCCTGCAGGGAGATGGGAAAAAAGCAATAAGGGCTACCTTCAGGTGTCCTTCTCTGTCCCTTTACTTAAGGATTTCTAAATATGGTTGAGGATGATTGCTTTTGCACAGAATAGCACAATGACAATTTCCCTGACTGTGCAAAAAAACAAGGATTTCAAAGATGGTTGATGAGGAATGCTTTAGCACACTATAGCACAAGGAGAATTCCCTCACTGTCCTTCCCTGTCCCTAGAAACAAGGATTCGCACAGTAAAAGACACTGACACTCTCCCTACCTATAGTTTTCTGTCCCTAGAAAAAATGTTTTTTTAAAGCACACTATAGCACAAGGAGAATTTCACTCACTTTCCTTCTTTGTCCCTAGAAACAAGGTTTATCACAGTGAAAGAAACTGACACTCTTCCTTACTATAGTTTTCTGTCCCTAGAAAAAAAATGTTTTTTTAAAGCACACTATAGCACAAGGAGAATTCCCTCACTGTCCTTCCCTGTCCCTAGAAACAATGATTTGCACAGTAAAAGACACTGACACTCTCCCTACCTATAGTTTTCTGTCCCTAGAAAAAATGTTTTTTTAAAGCACACTATAGCACAAGGAGAATTCCCTCACTGTCCTTCCCTGTCCCTAGAAACAATGATTCGCACAGTAAAAGACACTGACACTCTCCCTACCTATAGTTTTCTGTCCCTAGAAAAAATGTTTTTTTAAAGCACACTATAGCACAAGGAGAATTTCACTCACTTTCCTTCTTTGTCCCTAGAAACAAGGTTTATCACAGTGAAAGAAACTGACACTCTTCCTTACTATAGTTTTCTGTCCCTAGAAAAAAATGTTTTTTTAAAGCACACTATAGCACAAGGAGAATTCCCTCACTGTCCTTCCCTGTCCCTAGAAACAAGGATTCGCACAGTAAAACACACTGACACTCTCCCTACCTATCCTTCTCTTTCCCTAAACTAAAGGAATCCAGGTTAAGCAAGAAAAAAATAAATGTCACTGTCCCTGCCTATGTTTCTCTTTCCCTGCTCCGGAACACACTACACTAGGCCGCCGTGCTGGCGGCCTTTTATAGTGTGGGGCGTGTACTAAACACCCTCAGCAATAATTGGCCACAGGCATCCTGCCTGTGGCCAATCATTGCTCTCCTCGCTGCCGGCGCTGTGATTGGCCAAGCATGCGGGGTCACAGTGCATGCTTGGCCAATCACAGCGCCTGGATGACACTGCGATGGCGTAGTGCATTGTGGGCCGTTCGCGTCACTCGAATTTGGCGCGAACGGCCCAAATCGTTCGATCTTCGTCGAACGATCGAACAGCCGATGTTCGAGTCGAACGTATGTTCGACTCGAACACGAAGCTCATCCCTACTCACCAGCCCTCTTGGTTGCGACCTGTAGTTCCTCCCTGGAGACTTTGCCTGGCAGTACTCTCCCACTTTCCTCTCTTTGCTCTCATGCCACCTGTCCAGGACATCTCCATGTGTCATGAGAAGGACCTGTCCACACCCGAGCCCCAGGCCCAAGGTCACCCCCCCCCCAGACTGGGAAGCTCCGGTCAGGGCTTCTCAAAACACCCCAAGCAGCTCAACCCCCTCTCTCCTCCTTCCTTTCCAGAATATTCTAGAAGGCTCTGGAAAGAAGTGGGAGGTCTTGGTGATGCTGCCTGTGAGTCACCAGCTCTACACTGAGTCACTCCCAACCCAGATCAAAACAAACAACCTTCTAGCCAAGCCTGCAATTTTGCCGATCCTAACAAAAACCTCTCTGTACACATCCTACTCACTATCTAGCAACCTACAAGGTGCTACATATAAGTGTAGCGGGTATGTACTTTTAAAGACTGGTAGGACACCAGTGATGCATGGTTCCCTGTGGCCCAGCAGGTGGCGCTGTCACTTTGGGCCGGGGTGGAGCCATCGCAGCCAGTGCCGTACCCTTTGTGGCCTCTCGCAGCAGTTGTACGGCGGGGCGGGGAACCCGCCGTGCTTGCTGGGAGAGGGTATAATGGGGGCAGACATCTTCGCCACGAGGGGGGAGTCCCGGGCACCTTTAGCCTGAGGGCTGTTGTTGAGGTCGGTGTCCAGACGGCCTAGGCCTGGACACTTGGAGTTCGTGTTCCATCCCAGACACCTTCAGTCTGGGTTCCGCGAGGGAGGAATCGTCCTAGGGGGCACCTGAATCCAGAGGCGTAAGGGACCGGAGGAGGGACTCACCCGAAGACCTGGTGCAGCAGATTGCCAGTGCCGGGTGAACCTCTGGAGACCGCCCGGAGGGATATCTTTCCCGAACAGGGGCCAAGTTCAGAGAGGAAGTTCAATCCACGTTCAATGACCGGTAGCAGCGGTCCAACTATTCCAATCAGGTCAGTGGCAGAGACCTGCTATTAGGCCTGTGGCAGGAGCCTCAACAGTTCATCCGGTCGGTGGCAGCGACCAACATTCACGGTCAGTGGCAGAGACCGTGTGCCAGGCCTATTCGCTAGCAAAGGAATAGGAGAGTTCAGTTGTGCCTGGGCCTACTCGTTCCCACACCCCCATGTTCGTCTGTTATTGGAAGTTTAACTGATGGTGTTCACCCTACTGTATGGGAAATAAAGGAGTGTTGGACTTTCGATTGGTGTGGGGCTCTATTATTGGCAGACATGTCTCCATGGAACAACTGAAGCTTTGTATGCAGTGGACAGACCCGGAGGTAAATCAACTAACTTTGCTCAACCCTCCTATACAAACGAGGGGAGAGCTTGGCGTAGTATTCCTGCACTCTCCTCTCCCATGTACCCCTAGACACAAGCCATGCACAATAGGTGAGAGAGGGAGTGAGGCTCCGCTACACGTGGGGGCTCTGGTCCGGGATGTGTTCGTGCTACAATGGAGCTGGAGTTGTTGGAATTTGAAAGTGTCTGCCCGAAAGAGTTCGAGTAGGTCGGCCATATTGGCCACTGCGCCATCAGGCACACCCTCCCTGCTCAGTTCGTGGGCGTGACCCAGGGAAGGAGAAAGCCCGTGAACTGGAGTGCAAGAAGGGAGGAGTCCAATCGTGTGAAGGATTACACGTGGGGACTTTGGCGCCAACAAGGCAGTGCGCAATGGATCAGCAGAGAGTCGCCATGTTCACTAATGCATCGTGGATTCCTATTCATCCCACAACCACGAGTCTGACTACCGCTGCTCCAATAACGGATATGGGGATTCGGCTAAAGTCCCGGGGACGATTCGCCCTGTACTCATGCATGGACGTTGAGGCCCTGGGTTTGATTTGTCCCGGCTGTACAGGACTGGTGTGTCAGCTAAAGCCATTTGGGTGCTGCGAGGCCTGCGGAGAGTTCCTATTTGAGGTAGAACTAACCATTGAAAAACCCAGAACCATCCACCTCAACCGCGCTACAGGCCACGCCACTCAAGAAGGAGGAATCGCTGCTTTTACAGCCATCCCTGTGCGCACTGCAGCGACCACAGGGGAGGTCGCAATCACTGAGGTACGGGAGAAATCCGAGGATGCTGACTCAGTCGCCACTGTTTCCCAGCGTCCACCGCCAAAGAGGAAGACCGGCTTGGTTGCCCCGTCCAGCGGTTGCGGTGGATCACCCTGCTCGCCTACGCCCGCCCCGGATGGATCCGGTCGGAAGAGTCCCGGACATCCCTTCTCTACCTTGGGCCGAGGTAAGCCGGGCAAAGGGACTTGGTGTTGGGGCGGAGGTGTCGGGGAGTCACGGCCTTGTGTGCCCGCGGGAGGTAGCAATTCAGCCTCCACTACAGGCTACTTGCCCGCGGAGGAGTGTGACACCTCCGACCTAGAATCGCTCTCCGATCCGGGAGACAATGTCATCATAGATGAACTTTTCGCTAAGAAGGGCTGGGACAAGATGCCTCTCTCCTCGTCCCACAGAGTCAGGGATCCACCCATGTCTACAGGGGATAGTACACCCCGGGTGGAGGCACCAGCGCCTGAGGAGGGATCCCGTCCCCAGTCTGCCCTTCTACCTCCGGTGCCTCCTGCATCTGGCACCGTGGAAAAGAGACGGTTGTTGCAGCCACCTATGCCTAGAGTGGAGGTGGTCAAGGCACCTCGTCATCCAGACGTCATCTTCCAACCGGGTGAGGGGGACCGGGCCACTATGCCTCCGCTGGCAAGACTTCAGCGTCTCTTCGGCCAAAAAGTTGCTACCAAGTACGGGTGGGAGTATCCGGATTTACCTAAGGAGCTTCTGTATGAAGTGGAAGTCTGCCGGGAACGCTGGTACAATGAATTTGTGTGGACGCACCTTCAGGTCCCACATGCCCGCAGGTACCTCGCGTGTTCCCCGAAAACCTCTGAGCGGTTCAAGGACTGTAAAGCAGAGTGGATGTTGGGTCGGCACATCCACGCTGACAAAGTGTTGATTCGACGGAAAGAAGGAGAGGATGTTGAATATCACATAGAGACTGTGGATAAGCATTTCAAGCCCCTTGTCTTGCCGCATCCCAGATTCTACTTGTAGGAGAAAAGACTCCTTGCCTAGTGCTTTGTTGCTACTGAACGTTCCGGGGTTGTTTCCCGGGAAAACCCAGTGACTGTACCCGTGCTATGGGTGTTTGTGCTCTCTGGAGGAACTGAAGGACTGTTGCCGTTGTTTGTTCTTCATTCTTCCATCCCACAAAGTGATTATGGACTTTGGGGTAGTTAGAGAAAAAAAAAAACGAAGATCTTCAACCAGTGCAGTTACCGCGACACTGTCACCAGGTGGCAGTGTTGCGCATCGATATTCACTGTTCACTCACACTTAGAGAAGGAAAGGGTTTCTCTGCGGAGAGGTTCTTTCATTCTTACACAAACATATGTGTCAGGAATATGTGTGTTTAATGTTTCTTTTCCCCCCTGCAGGAGAACATCTTATCTAGACCACTGAGAATGGGGTGGGTCTTAGTCAGGATGGGTGTAAGGGAATGTTGATGTGAACATGTGATTCTGATAATGTGGTTATGTGTTGTTTGTTTCCTTCCCTTCCTTTTCATGTCAGGTTCAGGCACAACTATTGGTTAGCTTTCAAAAACTTTTGTATTTTTGAAATTCGTTAGTCGGTTAGTGGATCAGGCTATGATGGCCCTTTTTTGGGCATGGGTTGCTCCAGACACTGGGGACCAGTGTCAAATAACAGGGGGGAGAGTGTAGCGGGTATGTACTTTTAAAGACTGGTAGGACACCAGTGATGCATGGTTCCCTGCGGCCCAGCAGGTGGCGCTGTCACTTTGGGCCGGGGTTGAGCCATCGCAGCCAGTGCCGTACCCTTTGTGGCCTCTCTCAGCGGTTGTACGGCGGGCGGGGAACCCGCCGTGCTTGCTGGGAGAGGGTATAAAGGGGGCGGACATCTTCGCCACGAGGGGGGAGTCCCGGGCACCTTCAGCCTGAGGGCTGTTGTCGTGGTCGGTGTCCAGGCGGCCTAGGCCTGGACACTTGGAGTTCGTGGTCCATCCCAGACACCTTCAGTCTGGGGTGAGGTACTCAGCCGGAGGCCTGGGGCCCAGTACCTTCCGCTGGGTCCCGCAAGGGAGGGATCGTCCTAGGGGGCCCCGGGAGTGGGGAACCTGAATCCAGAGGCGTAAAGGACCGGAGGAGGGACTCACCCGAAGACCTGGTGCAGCAGATTGCCAGTGCCGGGTGAACCTCTGGAGACCGCCCGGAGGGATAGCTTTCCCAAACAGGGGCCAAGTTCAGAGAGGAAGTTCAGTCCACGTTCAATGACCGGTGGCAGCGGTCCAACTATTCCAATCAGGTCAGTGGCAGAGACCTGCTATTAGGCCTGTGGCAGGGGCCTCAACAGTTCATCCGGTCGGTGGCAGCGACCAACATTCACGGTCAGTGGCAGAGACCGTGCGCCAGGCCTATTCGCTAGCAAAGGAATAGGAGAGTTCAGTTGTGCCTGGGCCTACTCGTTCCCACACCCCCATGTTTGTCTGTTATTGGAAGTTCAACTGATGGTGTTCACCCTACTGTACGGTAAATAAAGGAGTGTTGGACTTTCGATTGGTGTGGGGCTCTATTATTGGCAGACATGTCTCCATGGAACAACTGAAGCTTCGTATGCAGTGGACAGACCCGGAGGTAAATAAACTAACTTTGCTCAACCCTCCTATACAAACGAGGGGAGAGCTTGGCGTAGTGTTCCTGCACTCTCCTCTCCCATGTACCCCTAGACACAAGCCATGCACAATAGGTGAGAGAGGGAGTGAGGCTCCACTACATAAGTATAAAATAAAAAGGAAAAAATTCTGTAAGGGGGACTTGCAGTTCCGGGAGGGAACCACTTCAGGGGGCCTGGAATTGCAGCACAGCACACTGACAGCACAACCAGGATCATCAAAATATCCTGCCATCTACAGGAAAAGCAGGCACAATCCTATCCTATCCGGCAATGTCCTTACCATTACCATTCCTAGTGTTACATATCATGTACTGGGCTTATGGTGGGAGAGTGAAGCATTTAGGCAGAGGTCATTCAGACTTGAAACTTTTAAATAAATGTCCGTTAGCTTACAAAAAGTCACAGCAGCTATACAGAATGTGGATATTCACAGAACAGGGATTAGCTGCACAGAAAATTGGGGATTATGACAGAACAAAGATTAGCTGCACAGAAACACAAAGATTGTCTGGTTAGACATTGGCATTGCACTTGTGTGAAACTTGTGTGCACTTTTTTGAAACAGGGGTAAACGCAAATGGTTTTGTGAAGTTCAAAAACTTTTTTTTTCTTTTTCCTATGGCAGGGGTGATCAACAATGCTTTAAGACAACCCTATATCTGGTTAATCATCATTCTAGCTACTGGCATATGTCTTCTTCCTGAGCTGGCAGTGAGGTTTTTGTGGAAGATAGTCAAGCCTTCTGAGAGCGACAAGGTATGTACGTTTTAGCAAGCAACCCAAAGTAATACATAATACATCAGCAGTTCTAGGAAAAAGGTACAGTGCTTAGACATAAGATGGTCATTACCTAATCTGGATAGTCACAACAAAACTATAGTAAAAAAAAAAAAAAATGCCACAATGAATAGCACCACATCTCTCCAAAGATAGAGAAGGTGCGTTGCCATGTGTTGCAAAATTGCCAAGCCATGGAAGAGCCCTTATTGTATATCTGAGTCCAGGGCCGTAGATAAGGGGGTACCACCAGTCCTCCTGTACAGGGCCCGGGCCAACAGGGGGGCCCAGGCAGCAGGGTGAATTGGCTGTGGGCAGGGGAGGGAAGGGGGCAATTACTGAAACCGATCCCCTGTATGGCTCTCTGCACCATCCCACCAGATTTCAGCTGCTGCAGAGAGAGCCATACAGGGGATCGGTACCAGTAATTGCCCCCCTTCACGTCGCTCACCCTCCCTGTGCACCATACATTTCCACCTGTTGCCCAGGCTCTCATGTGTGACCAATTTCCTTGGCGGTGCTGCTGGCTTCCCTCTCCTTACCGCCGGCCGCTGCAAGCACACAATAGGATCCTTAAGGATGGAGAGTGGGGGAAGGGTCCAGTAAATATGTCATATTTACCAGCCCCTGTCTTTCCTGAATGACTACAATGAGCGATCAGTACCGGTCACTGTGTTCATTCATAACTGAAGCATAGTAAACTTTGTTTATTTGGGTGGGGTCCTGTCAAGTTGGCTGTATGAGACCCTGTTTATTACAGCAGCAGTACCTGTTGATCCTTTCAGCAGATCCATGGAATTTCAACTTCCTTCAGCAGGGTTTTTCATAAAGAGATCCAGATCATTCACAAGGCAAACTAGTCAAGAGCCTAGGCCCTGGTGGATGTCCAGGGGGCCTAACTACAGCCCTCATGTTCCTGCAGTAAACCATTAGGATAGTGCAATTGGTCAAATCTGTACACCTGCCTGTTATTTTACATGGGGGGATGTACTTGTAAGCAGTTGGTGTTCGCTGGGGCAATGCCGGTACAGACAAAGTAAATGGAGTGGTGTTTCTTTGCCTATTGCAACCCTTATTAATGTCAACCAAATTTTTGTCAAGATAAATTGATTGTCCTGGTGTCCAACATACCCTCCAATTACTTTACTGTACTGATATTAGTGGAAAGCACTGTTTCTTGGTTTGTCACCTCCAGAGGTTCATCCTTAGATAAATGAAAGGAGAAAGTGATGGTTGGGTCTTCATATCTTTTGTGGCCAGCTTCTGCTCCCCATGTCAGGCCTGGGGGACATGCCACCATATGAAGATCCCCATTTGGTTATCCATGGGAGATATTTAGAAGTACTGCTTCCCTATGCTGAGTTTCCCCTTGGGAATCCAATGTTTTGTGTAGGACATTCATGTAGAAACGATCCCCCTCTTTTGGATTCATATTATTTTTTTTCTCCCATCGCTCCCTTTGGATATCCATCTATGTGTACCTGAATGGCCACGGTGGTTCACGGGTGGGCGGCTGGATCTTGCTGACCCCTGGTGGCGGTGGAGATAAGTGACAACACATTGGATTTCAAACATTATTTTTAATCACGGCTGTTGATGCACTCCTGCACCTACCAGTGTGGCATTATCTTCCCACACATCATGAACACAGGAGGAAGAAGTGTATTTGAGATGCGTTGAGTGTCTCTGTCATGCTATCTTCTGAGCTGCAAAACTCTACTACTGATAGTCAAGTGGGATGCATTTATGGTTCTTACAGGAAACAGCCATTAACATTTATACTTTTTAAGGATTTTTTTTACCTTATTTGTGTAGCACACACCACCCTGTTTCTGCTTTTCTGCCATTTCTGCAGTCAGGGCACACCTGCTGCTTGCCCGGTATCCCCCCTTTTTGTGTAGAGAGGGGCGAGCGGTGTTAATGTTTTTGGGTCTTGCGGAGAGTTACCTCTCCAGAGTGGATCCCTGGCCTCCGTTGTCTGGGGAAGAAAGTCTTTGAATAAGGCCAATGTCCACACATGAGTAAAACCCGAGCAACAAGGTTTTATTCTTTTCTTGAGGTAAAACTTGGAAGAGAGAGAGTAGAAATTACAGAATAGGGGAAGGTTCAGGCACGCAACACCTAAAGAACACTTTCATCGCCACTCAAGCCTGAGTGGGTATTGCTAACCCGGATAGTCCCTTTTAGAGCGGTCCTAGCAGCCGGAGTGGAGCACAGATGTCAGAGATGGTGGATCCCCCTTTGGGTAGGCCTCCAGGCCTCTCCCCGACACAGCAGTACCATCGCTATCTCCGCCGGGACTGATCTTCCCCTGGAACTCCTTTCCTAAAGATGGGCCCCCTTCAACCGGGCAGCCTGGGATCCTTCTCCGAAGTGTAGGCCCTCGTTAGGAGAGCTGGGCCTACTATGCAGCAGCAGAGCCTCGGGGTAAAGGTGCCCGAGGCCTAAACACTCTTGCGCAACCCGTGCCATGTGGGCCACGAGACACGCTCACTGGACCAGAGGTCCCCCCGCACGCCTTGGGGTCCCCCCTGGAATCGCCTCACGCCAAATGGCGTCCACCCCTTTTATACCCTCTCCCAGCATGCACAGCGGGTCGACCACGCCCACTGCACGGCTGCCGAGAGAGGACACCCAAGGTGCTGTGATACCCCTGTGATCCAGCCTGTGCCGGCGGTGACAGTGCCACCTGCAGGTAAAGGAGAATAACACTGCCGGGCAGTATCACACCCAGAGCAGAAGCAAATTTGTCATAATCAACAGGTCTGAGCCCAACTATTATCTCAGACCACCCCTAAATTTACACATATAGCGCCCCAAAATTGGGGTGGGTGCTACATTTGTATTAATAAAGATTATGTAAATCTTTGTAACATTACCTTCACTTCCATTTTTTTTTTTTGCTCTTTGTGTTGACATTAAAGTTCCAGAATTGAGGGGTTGTTTTGGTACATATGTTTAGTAAGGAATTTTGGCAACTAGTATGCTTCCTAGAAGGATTGTTGTTGATCTTTTGGTGCCAGGATAAGTTCCATGTAGTTATACCCTAGAGATGTGCTCCTCTGTGGTATAACTTACAGGAGATATGGGAAAAGGGGACTGAGCCTTGTCCCTGGACCTTTATCATGGAAAGGTTTGCCATTTACGACACATCTGTATCTCAGCCAAGTCAGTAAGATAAATTCCCGTGGCCCACAAATGCACAATGATCACATCTCTGCCCACCGAGAGATCTTTCTCTGCACCCATAGACTTTCGTTTTTCCTATAAACATGCATGCACTGAATGTTTCTTTTTAGTTCCTTTTAGATGTTCAGTTCAAGATGTCCTTTACTATTGGTGGACAGTCTTGAATTGTAATTTTATTTCTGACTTGATGTCAAATATTTTATCCCTTGAAGGTTGCTAAAAATCCAGAGAAGTACAGAGTGAAAGAACCTCTACCACAGGAAGCAGCCGGCACAATCAAGCGCAACACCTCCCTTCGCCGTTCGGCGTATGCCTTCTCCCACCAGAAAGGGTACGGTGACCTCATCTCCACCGGGCGCAGCATAAGAAGAAGAAAGCAGCCACTTAGCGGAGTGTTAGAAAACAGCGAAGAAACAAGTGCATCGCCTCAACATAGCTAATATAAAGACTATACATGGAAGGAGAAGAGTGCTAAGTGCTAAGTGCGTTAGTTTGGGCAAATTACAGAGAGGCGAACCCTTTTTATAGAGTGCACGGAGCAAGCTGCCCAGTAAAAGTGCATGTACATTTGTTTTATGTGAATGGGCCAAAAAAAAATTATGTTTTTAAGCTGTATCCTGACTTGATCATCCTGTATATGTTTTTTATTTATTTAAAATGGAAAATACCGCATTTGGCCACTAGATGGGGCTAAGTATTATAGGAAATTCATATAGTACTTAGCACCATCTGGTGGCCAAATGTGGTATTTTCAGTTTCAAATCAATTTGAAAAAAAAAAAAAATTCCACCAGCACAGGAAATAGTATTACGGTATAATAAATACAAATAGTACTTAGCACCATCTAGTGGCCAAATGTGGTATTTTTCGTTTCAAATCAATAAAATAAAAATTCCACCAGCACAGGAAATAGTATTACAGTACTGTATAATAAATTCAAGTAGTACTTAGCACCATCTAGTGGCCAAATGTGGTATTTTCAGTTTCAAATCAATTAAAAAAAAATTCAACCAGCAAAGGAAATAGTATTACAGTATAATAAATTCATATAGTACTTAGCAACATCTAGTGGCCAAATGTGGTATTTTCTGTTTTAAATCAATGAAAAAAAACGGAAAATTTATTACCAAATACTTACCGTAATTTTCCTTTCCTGATAGACTCCATGGCAGACTACGTGTGGGTTAACCCCGCCTCCTCTCCACAGCTATAGGACCCCTTACCCATAAATTTGAGCTCACCTCCACAGACAGGTGTTCCGTAACTAGCCGACTCAAATTTCAACTCTCATATTTTTAATTCATGGGTGGGAACTCCATCTGCCATGGAGTCTATCAGGAAAGGAAAATTACGGTAAGTATTTGGTAATAAATTTTCCGTTTTCCTGACAGACTCCATGGCAGACTACGTGTGGGAAATAACTAGCCAATCCACACGGGAGGGTATGCTTGCTCAAAAAAAATATTTTAATCTTTCCCGTCAACTGACAGGATTTTTCGACCAAAATGAACAGAGGAAAGGGAAGCAGGCTCAATACAATAATGAGACATAAATGTATGAATAGAAGACCACAAGGCTGCCCTGCATATCACTTCAGGAGCCACATGTCGAGCTGCTGCCCATGAGGCTGCCATGCCTCTGGTGGAATGAGCCGTCACGCCTCTGGAGGAGCCAAGCCCTTTGCCCTGTAAGCCTGTTGAATAGATTGGACGATCCAGGCTGCTATTGTTCTGGAGGAAGCCCTCTTTCCTTTGTTGCTACCGGTGTGTAACAAGAACAGGTAGTTCAAGCTTCTAAAAGATGAAGTGACTCGCAAATATTCTTTCAGAGTCTCACCTACATCCAAGGGATGAACATCTGCTGATTCTGGAGAATTGAAAGTAGGAAGGACTATTTCCTGATTCTCGTGAAAAACTGACTTGACTTTTGGTTTAGACCCAAGCATGGGAATAAGGACCACTCGGTCCGGGAAGAAAGTCAAAAAGGGTTCTTGACAACCCAGGAAGCTTATTTCTGAAACCCTTTTGGCTGAAGTAATGGCCACTAGAAAGGCCAGTTTGATTGATAAGTCCTTAATAGAAAGATCCTTGTTGTTGAGTGCTGAAAGAGCATCAAGGACGAGCAGAAGATCCCATTTGGGGAATCTAGGTTTCCTCTGAGGCCTGATTCTCGAAGCCCCCTGAAAGGATTGTTGAACCAGGGGATGAGTTGCCCATGATGTTCCTGAAAATGCCGATAAGGCTGAAACTTGTCAATCAGTTCCCTCAGAGTACAAAGGAAGATCCAAGCCTGATTGTAGAAAACTCAAAACGTCTTGAACTCCAGGATTTCTGAAAGATTTTCCAGCAGAAGTCATGAAGCTGACAAACCTGGTCCAGATTCTGTTGTAGGTTTTGTTCATGTTAGGCTTTCTGGAGCTCATAAGGGTAGAGATTACCCCTAAAGCACACCCAAGAGACTCTAGCGGGTCCCTGAAGCTCATCAGATTCAGGAGAGGAAAGCATGGCCTGTTCGGCCAGTATGGTGCTATTGTTATCACTTCGCCTTTCTCCAACTGGAGCCGCTGCAGGAATTTTTGCATGATCGGAGGTGGAGGGAAGGCATATGCCTTGTTGAATTTCCATTGGCTTGTTAATGCATCTACTCCGAAGGCTTGACTGCACCGACCTCAAGTGTAGTATCTGTCTACTTTGTGATTGCAGGGGGATGCAAACAGATCCACTTCTGGATCGATTCCCAACGATAGGATCCACTTGAATGTCTGTGTATGCAGTGACCATTCGTTGTTGTCTAGGTTGCTGCGTGACAGAAAGTCCGCTTGAATGTTCTGTTCCCCTGGAATGAAGACTGCTGTTAAGTTGAGCAGATTCCTCTGAGCCCAGGTCATAATGGGCTCGACCTCTTGGAGAAGGGCAGAGCTCCGAGTGCCCCCTTGTCTCTTCACATATGCCACAGCGGTGGTATTGTCCATTTTCAGTAGGACCGACTTCCCTTTCAGAAGGTGGGAGAAAGCGCGAAGGGCGCACCATGCCGCACGCAATTCCAGAACGTTTGACCCTGGAATGTGGAGATGGGCATCCCATTTGCCCTGAGCCAGTTCTGCTCCACAATGTGCTCCCCAGCCCGCATTGCTGGCATCGGATGAAACAGTCATCCATTGGATGGGAGCAAGGGAGTGGCATGTTAACAAGTTTTTGTGTTGAAGCCACCAGAGAAGACTGTTCCTCATTGACTGAGTAGTCCTGATCAGCTGATTGCGATCGTCTGTCTTCCATTGCTGAAGGAATCCTGATTGAAAAGGCCGAAGCCTCCACATTGCCCATTTGACCATGGGGAACGTGGCCACCATCGTGCCGATTATCTTCAGGCACTGTGACGCCCTTAGGTGAGAGTAGTCTAGGGCTAAAGATATTCTTACCCGAATGACCGGGATTTTTCTTCCGAAAGAGAGATGGTATTCTCTACTGTGTCGAATTGAGCTCCTAGGTAGGTTAGGCGTAGGGTCGGGTCTGGCTGACTTTTCTCTCGGTTTAGGAGCCATCTGAACTCTATCAATGTAGAGATCACTTGATCTTTGTGGATCAGCAGCTGCTGCTTGTCTTGGGACAGTAGTAGCAGCTCGTCCAGGTAATGATACAGACGCACACCCTGTATTCTGATAAGAGACACAATTACCGACAGTACCTTGGAAAAGACCCTTGGAGAGGTCGTTAGTCAAAATGGAAGACAAATAAATTGTAAGTGCTCTCGTTCGACCTGAAATCGAAGGTATTTGTAGAATTCTTCTGCCACGGGAACATGAAAATACGCGTCCTTAACATCTATTGAGAACAACCAGTCACCTGGTTGAACAACTTTTTGGATGGTTGAGAGTGCTTCCATCTTGAATTTCTCGTGCTTTATGTACCTGTTCAGGAAAGTGAGATCTATAACTGGACGCCAAGAGCCTTTCTTCTTTTGTACTAGGAAGAGGGGGAAGTATACCCCTGGAATTCCTCGTCCTTTGGGACGGGCACCACTGCTCCTTGATCTTTCAGGGCATTCACATATGAAAGAAGAACTTGTTGTTTTTCTTCTGATTGAGGCAGTGAAGATTGCATTGGTCTGCATGGAGGGACTTTGGTGAAGGACCATGCGTGACCTGTTGAGACCGTTTTGATGGTCCAATAATCTGAGATCAAGGTCACCCAGACGTGCCGGCAGAGACGTAGGCGAGCCCCTACCCGACCGCTTGGGCAGGCCCAATCTCAAAAGGACTTGGTTGGCTCGCGCCCACCGGGCGTCTGTTTCTTGCCAGATTTTTTGGAAAGATATCTGCCTATTCCAGTTCCAGCTTCTCCTAAAATCCCGTCCGGGCCTATAGGAGCATGCCTCTCTTGAACGCTCTGTACTGCGTCTCTGCTGAGGTTTTCTTTGGTTAAACGGACGTTTGTCCTGAGGGAGGAATCCCGACTTTCCGCCTGTAGCCTTTGAAATGGCATTATACAGTTTGTTTCCAAACAAGGAAGTTCCTTCAGAAGGAATTTTGCACCATGCCTGCTTTGAGGCAGGATCAACAAGCCAGGGGCGCAACCATAGTGCTCGTTTGGCTGTGACCGAAGATAGCAAGGATCTAGCCATCAAGCGGATGAGATCAATTGAAGCTTCTCCCAAAAAGGCGATAGCCAGTTTAAGTTCTTGCACTGCTGAACTTTGTGCCAATTCCTCCGAGACACCTTTCAGAACGGAGTCAACATTTTCCACCCAGGCCTCCATTGCTTTGGAGGTGACTGCAAGGGCTAGGGCTGGTTTGCAAGCCATACCGTTCAAGTTATACAGGTCCTTCTCAAAAAATTAGCATATTGTGATAAAGTTCATTATTTTCTGTAATGTACTGATAAACATTAGACTTTCATATATTTTAGATTCATTACACACAACTGAAGTAGTTCAAGCCTTTTCTTGTTTTAATATTGATGATTTTGGCATACAGCTCATGAAAACCCAAAAATCCTATCTCAAAAAATTAGCATATTTCATCCGACCAATAAAAGAAAAGTGTTTTTAATACAAAAAAAGTCAACCTTCAAATAATTATGTTCAGTTATGCACTCAATACTTGGTCGGGAATCCTTTTGCAGAAATGACTGCTTCAATGCGGCGTGGCATGGAGGCAACCAGCCTGTGGCACTGCTGAGGTGTTATGGAGGCCCAGGATGCTTCGATAGCGGCCTTAAGCTCATCCAGAGTGTTGGGTCTTGCGTCTCTCAACTTTCTCTTCCCAATATCCCACAGATTCTCTATGGGGTTCAGGTCAGGAGAGTTGGCAGGCCAATTGAGCACAGTAATACCATGGTCAGTAAACCATTTACCAGTGGTTTTGGCACTGTGAGCAGGTGCCAGGTCGTGCTGAAAAATGAAATCTTCATCTCCATAAAGCTTTTCAGCAGATGGAAGCATGAAGTGCTCCAAAATCTCCTGATAGCTAGCTGCATTGACCCTGCCCTTGATAAAACACAGTGGACCAACACCAGCAGCTGACATGGCACCCCAGACCATCACTGACTGTGGGTACTTGACACTGGACTTCAGGCATTTTGGCATTTCCCTCTCCCCAGTCTTCCTCCAGACTCTGGCACCTTGATTTCTGAATGTACTTTGGACCACTGAGCAACAGTCCAGTGCTGCTTCTCTGTAGCCCAGGTCAGGCGCTTCTGCCGCTGTTTCTGGTTCAAAAGTGGCTTGACCTGGGGAATGCGGCACCTGTAGCCCATTTCCTGCACACGCCTGTTCACAGTGGCTCTGGATGTTTCTACTCCAGACTCAGTCCACTGCTTCCGCAGGTCCTCCAAGGTCTGGAATCGGTCCTTCTCCACAATCTTCTTCAGGGTCCGGTCACCTCTTCTCATTGTGCAGCGTTTTCTGTCACACTTTTTCCTTCCCACAGACTTCCCACTGAGGTGCCTTGATACAGCACTCTGGGAACAGCCTATTCGTTCAGAAATTTCTTTCTGTGTCTTACCCTCTTGCTTGAGGGTGTCAATGATGGCCTTCTGGACAGCAGTCAGGTCGGCAGTCTTACCCATGATTGCGGTTTTGAGTAATGAACCAGGCTGGGAGTTTTTAAAAGCCTCAGGAATCTTTTGCAGGTGTTTAGAGTTAATTAGTTGATTCAGATGATTAGGTTAATAGCTCGTTTAGAGAACCTTTTCATGATATGCTAATTTTTTGAGATAGGAATTTTGGGTTGTCATGAGCTGTATGCCAAAATCATCAATATTAAAACAAGAAAAGGCTTGAACTACTTCAAGTTGTGTTTAACGAATCTAAAATATATGAAAGTCTAATGTTTATCAGTACATTACAGAAAATAATGAACTTTATCACAATATGCTAATTTTTTGAGAAGGACCTGTATATTCTCTTAATGTCTTGGTCAATCTTTCAATCCAGACCATCTTTAAAAGATACAGTGTCATCTAGCAGGAGGGTGACATGCTTCGCTAGGCGCATTACTGCTGCATCCACGAGGGGAGCATTTTCCAAACCTTCTTATCCCCCTTGCTCCATTCTTCCTTAAACACTCCTTTCAGCTCGGTGTGAAATTGGAACATTCTTTCCCCAGTTTCTTAAACAGTTCCTTTGTTTCTCTGGGGGGGGGGGGGGGCAGTGGTATCTTCCAACTTTAAGGTTTCCATCACTGCCTTGATCAGTGGAGAGACTAAAGCGTAGTCGAATCCCACTACAGAATCATCTCCCTCCATCTCGTCTTGCGAGGAATCATGGGAGGAATCACAGAATCATCTCCCTCCATCTCGTCTTGCGAGGAATCATGGGAGGAATCACAGAATCATCTCCCTCCATCTCGTCTTGCGAGGAATAATGGGAGGAATCATGGGGCTGGAATTGGCCGGAATCCTCCTGGGCCTCGTCAGCCAAGGAGCCAGACAAGGTGGTGGACTGGCTCCTCGTGTGGGGGGGCATCTATTTCCATCATAGACTGCTGTACCACACGTTTAATAAGAGACTCAAGATTTTGATTTTTCGGTCTCTTTCTCACCGACCACTCGGGCATAGCATGGGTCACACAGCGATTTGCCCTCTGGGATTCTAGTTTTACATCCCCAACAGGCTCTGTGATCAGAGCGATTATCGCGGTGGTGGTAGCGGTGACTTGAGGAGGAATGGGAACATCTCCTATATTTAGAGGGGGAATGTGAGCGTCCCCTATGATAGTGGGTCCCAGACGGAGTGTCTGGACCTGGAGGATGATTGGTGATGGTGATGATGATGGTGATGATGATGGTGCAGCCTGGCAAGGTCCCTATCCTGTGACCGATGAACTGATGTAGCCGGGCTGTAAGAGATAATACAGACAAAGGGAGGGGGAGGAAGGTGGGCAGGTTGTAACCGTTAGCAACCACCAGAAAAAAATGACACCAAATACACCAACCCCCTACCCACTCCGCACAGACCTTGTGCGGGGGGGCTGGCCACACGGCGGTGCAGATGAGTCCATGACGAGGAAGACACACAATGATGCGTAACTCCACTACCTAGACTAAGGATAAGCAAATCAATGCAAGAACAGCGCAGAAAAAAAAAAGTTTTTTTTTTGTTTTGTTTTTTTGTTTTTTTAAACTGTCCCTTTAAGAGACACTAAGCATTACAAGCATTACATTGCCAAGAAGTGCTTACCCCGTCCTGGTAGTATTGAGACTCCGGGAGGCTGCTGCTATATGCCCACAGGTTATCCCACCTGTATAGGGCTCCTCAGCGGTTTAAATCACCCGCCGGAATGACGTCATGGCCGGTCCCGCTGTGCGCATGCATCGGAGGGACCGAACCTACTGCGCCTGCGCGGCCCCTGACCCCTCCGCCATACTGCGCATGCGTAAAAACCAAGCCTCGGTTTCACCGTGGCTCTGCGCATGCACAGACGATCAACAGGCTGGGATAAGGAAGGGAATGGCATCCTGGAACGCAAAAGCGTTCCACACATATACTAAGCTTAGCGGCGCTGTATGACAGAGAAAAAACAGCAGAGAAAGACATACAAACAAACAAAAACTATCTGCCATGGAAATAGAAAAAGTCTTCAGACCTTGCCAGCTGAGATCCACCGTCCGTCATGGTACGCTGGGGCCACATCCCTTCCACCATAGGGGTATCCATCAGCCCAAAACCACTCACCCGCTCATAGCTGGGCCCTGGGTGCACCGCACAACTCGTACCTGATCCGACAGACATCCTGGACTGCACCTGAATTGCATGATGAAGGTCCATGTGAGGAGGATAAAAAAGGAACACCTGTCTGTGGAGGTGAGCTCAAATTTATGGGTAAGGGGTCCTATAGCTGTGGAGAGGAGGCGGGGTTAACCCACACGTAGTCTGCCATGGAGTCTGTCAGGAAAAAACATTTAACCATCACAGGTAATAGTCAAATAACAATCTTTTTTATTTCTTGCCCCATTTTTTATAAATATGCTCCTGTCAGTCAATCATTTTGTATATATCCAGCACTAACAGTTGTGCAACAAAAAAAAGTCCAACAACAGGTCATAGTGATGTTTACATTGTTCAGTATGTTAGGGCAAAAAAGGTGTCTACGTGGACTCAGGTGATCATGATGTTTGTATATTTGTTTATTTAATGCTCTTAATAAACTATATATAAGTGTATTTTAGGCTTTTCTTTTCTTTTTCAGATTGAATAAACTTGCTTATAGTGCAGTATAGGGCTGCAACTAACGATTATTTTCATAATCGATTAGTTGGCCGATTATTGTTTCGATTAATCGACTAATCGGTTAATAACCGTTAAAAAAAAAGGTAATTTTTTTGGGCCAATTTGTTGTTGGGCAGATTACAAAACACAAATTGCCTCGAAAACACATTACGTGCTTTTCTGCAGCTTCTCCATTGAAGTATATTAAACCAAAAAACTAAAATAGCACCGTTTTGCGTTAAAGTCCTTGCCCTTTCCAAATAAGCAGCAGCTGAAAAAATCATGGATGTGAACGTGTCCCATAGGAAACCATGTAAATGAACTGTAGTGTGTTTCTGCAAAAATCACCAAAAAACACGGAGGTGTGACCCAGGCCTGAGATGTTTAGTAACATAATGGGGTTAAAAAAATAAACAAAAAATAGTACAAAAAGAGCAAATAATCGCTACTGTAAGGGGTTAATATTTTACTGTGGGACAGTGAAAGTAATATTTACAGTAGCAATTTGCTCTTTTTGTACTATAAAGGGTTAATTTTAGTTTATTTTTAACCCCATTATGTTACTGGCCGATTAATCGATTATGAAAATTGTAATCGATTAATTTCATAATCGATTAGTTGCCGATTAATCGATTAGTTGTTTTGGCCCTAGTGCAGTATGTAAACCCCAACAATGATCTTCTAGGTATCTGCTCCCTTTTGGTCTGTTAAATATACCACTGCCAGAAACCTTATGATAACTGCCCATGCACCCTGACTGCGCTGATTATTATCAGTTAACATTGTTGCTGGTTTTCTCTATGGACTACAGAACACCTCCACCATGTTATGGAGAATGGAAGGTATTCTGTGCCTTTGATGGACTGTTATCAGTTAGCATTGTTTTCCAGTTCGCTCTGTGAACTACAGAAAACCTCCTCCTGCGTTGTGGAAGAGAGGGGGAGGTGTTCTGTAGTCCTAACACACTCTCTGACCTGGAGTGATCAACCTCAGTAGATACAGTAAAGTGAGTGAGAACAGGGAGTATGTTACTGGAAAGATCACAGGGTGAAAACAAAGGGGGAAAAGCCTAAAAAAAGCAAGTGCAGCCATCAAATCTAAGGATTTGTAAGCTGCAATATAATAAATTTTTAGGTCAAATATGTCTTATTGTGTTTTACAGCACAAAACATATTGCAATGTCGGATTACACAAAGTAGAATAATGACATGATATGGGAGGGGCACTGGACACAAGGGTCATACACAAGAATATAACATGTTCCACAATACAGTATGCTTACTATACATAAAATGTTGCTTTTTCATTTCATTAACTTTAGTTCATTTTGTAAAAAGTCCTGTCCGAAACCTTTGTTAACCTCTTCAGCTCCAGAAGGTTTACCCCCCTTTATGACCAGACCATTTTTTGTGATACGGCACCGCGTTACTTTAACTGACAAATGCTCAGTTGTGCGGCGCTGTACCCAAATAAAATTGATGTCATTTTTTCCCCACAAATAGATCTTTCTTTTGGTGGTATTCGATCACCTCTGTGATTTTTATTTTTTGCACGATAAACTAAAAAGGCAGACAACTTTGAAAAAAAAAATATTTTTTTTTTACCTTCTGCTATAAAACACATCCAATAAATAAAAAAATAAAAAATCAAATTTCTTCATCAATTTAAGCCAATATTTATTCTGACTAACTATGGATAGATGTGACCAGCCACACATAGCACTAACAAGCCTCCATCCCTATTATATCTGTATGTAGAAAAGAAAGGAAATGGTGGGACTTTGCATGAGGCATGTCTGTGCATTTGATAGTCAGGAATGAACTGTTAAGCCCTGTACAAACGATCGGATATCCTATGGATTATCTTCCGATGGATTTGTCCATCGGAAATCCTATGAAACTGTTTTTCATCAGTCTTGGCCACACACCATCAGTCCAAAAACCGACGGCAACAAAACGACGGCACGTACAAAACGTACGACGCGCTATAAAAGGGAAGAACAAATC
This sequence comes from Rana muscosa, assembly GCA_029206835.1. Lineage (NCBI taxonomy): Eukaryota > Metazoa > Chordata > Amphibia > Anura > Ranidae > Rana > Rana muscosa. The sequence continues at coordinate 1,207,492,943 of CM055116.1, forward strand.
TAATGGCGCCACCCCTTGGGCTGCTTTTGCTGATTTCGTGTTACCGCGTGTTAGTAAAAGTTTGGTGAGAGCCGATTCGCGCTTTTCAGTCTCCGTGCTTTGCAGATCGTTTCCTGGTGTTCAGTTTGTGCTTGTGGGTTTGTATTTGTGATTCAGTGCGTGCAGTCAGGTCGTTACTGCCTTGCAGTGCCTTCTTGGCCGTTCGTTTACTGTTTTTCAGGTCGTTCTTCTCAGGCCTTGCTGTTCCACGGTGCGTTCTGTTTGAGTGCGTTCTGACCAGCCGACCGGTTTAAGACCATGTTTGAAGTGCGTTCTCGTTCTCGAGCTCGTGCTGGCTTTGGACTTGGTGTTGCGGTTAACACTATAACCCGAGTTCAGTCTGTGAACAGGGTGAGGAGGAGTTCATGGACTAAGAATTGGTTGCTCCAGCGGGACCAATTCTCTCATATGCCTCTGCTGCAGGAAATCCATGAGAATAATCCTGATGATTTCAGGAATTATCTCAGGATGACGGACCCCGTATTTCACCGTCTGTTGGATTTGCTGTCCCCCTATATAACGAGGCAGGACACTGTGATGCGCCAGGCCATCACTGCCGAGCAGAGGCTTATTGCCACGTTGAGATACCTGGCGACTAGGAGAAGCTTGCAGGACCTCAAGTTCTCAACAGGCATCTCCCCCCAGGCTCTCGGGATCATTATCCCTGAGACGTGTTCGGCCATTATTCAGGTCCTGCAGACGGACTATATGAAGGTAAGTTTGCTCCTTTAACATCACATTATATGTTTGGATTGTTTGCTAATGTTATTTTTTTTTATCCTCCTTCCCAAATTTGCCTGTTTGTAATATCCTGGTAATGTCCCCATTTTCACCATGCATGTTTTTACCTGTAAAGGCCTTTTTTGGGGCCTACATGCCTATTTCCCTTCACTAACCTCTCCAGCATGCTATCCTGGGCCCAAACCCAGCTAGCCTTCTTTTTTCCTATTTTTTTTTTTTGGGTCATTGCCCTCGTAGTTTTACAACCCCCCCCCCCCCCCCCCCCAAAATGTGAAAAACTTTTTTAATTCTCAATCCAGGTCAGCAGAGTGGTAGAGCCTTTATTTTGAGCCCCCAAAATCACCTCAAACACCCTCCCCCTAGAATATTTTCTAATGTCCACTCAGCGAGGGTGAGGCATCTGCTAAGTGAGCCTATTTTAACTATAAAGGTTTCAATAGTATTGTGTTAACCTCCCTAGTGGTAATCCCGAGCGTGACTCGGGGTTGTTTTTTTATGCTAGGATCGGTAACCCCGAGTCACGCTCGGGGTACACATTGCAGAGCCCGCAGCGGAGTTTCCTTACCTTCTCCTGGCGATCCAGCGATGATGTCCTCTGCTGTGATCGCCAGCGAGATCTCCGGCGAGTGTCGGCACTTTCGAACCCCATCTGACTTCCTAGTTCCGTTCCCTGCGAGCCGCAGCGGCGCAAGGGAGCGGAACTGGGCGGCAAATTCAAAAAGGTAAACACATAGTATACATACAGTATACTGTAATCTTACAGATTACAGTACTGTATGTAATAATTACACACCCCCTTTGTCCCTAGTGGTCTGTCCAGTGCCCTGCATGCAGTTTTATATAATAAAAACTATTCTTTCTGCCTGGAAACTGGAGATTGTCCATAGCAACCAAAAAAGTGTCCCTTTATGTCAAAAGTGGTTTTAGACCAGCTAGAAAACAGCGATAATAAATTACAATCACTCGCAGAATTGAGCGATAGCGATTTGTGGGGAAATTCGTCATCAAACACTAAATCTAATGACAGCGACAATTCTGCAACTGAGCAAATTTCAGTGTTTTTGATTTGATTACATTATTGAATAATTTTTATTATAATTAGATTACTATTTTTTATAATTATTTATAGTTATTTATTATATTATAATTTATAATTTTGTGTTTCATATTTATCATACCCGGGATGTTTACTAGACTCTGGTTTGCTCAGGTTTAAGTAAGTAATTACTAAGAATCGCAGGCCTATAATACATAACACCAAATTTTCATGCAAAATAATTGTACCGCTTTTGGTACATAATTCCAGAAAGAATCATACCGCCAGGGAGGTTAATGGCGGTGGTGTCGGCACGGTACGAGTTCCTGTATGTGGACGTGGGGAAGAACGGCCGCATGCCTGATGGCGGAGTATTCGCGCAGACGGAGTTCGCTCACCGTCTGCAGTCTGGGGGTCTTGCACTGCCTCCAGATGCAGAGAACGTGGAAGGGCTACCGTTCGTTTTTATCACGGATGAAGCCTTTGGACTTGGACCACACCTCATGCGGCCGTTTCCCCAACGCACCCTCACCCCAGAGAGGAGGGTTTTTAATTACCGGCTGGCCAGAGCCCGGAGAGTTGTGGAGAATGCCTTCGGGATAATGGCCAGCCGGTTCCGCCTGTTTCAAATAGCTATCCATTTGGCGGAATACAAGCTGAACTCCATTGTGTACTGCTGCTGCATAATGCACAATTTTCTAAGACATTATTCCCCTACATATGTGTCAACAGTTGAGCCTGAGGCCGGTCCATCCGAGATGACCATTCTGACCGGCCTCAACACTGCCCGTACTGGCTTGGCCCCCCAAAGTGCCCGTGAAGTACGTGAGAAATACGTTGAGTACTTCACGGGTAGGGGGGCCATCGCAATGCCAGACCACATCTGACCTTTTGCTTTGTGAAATAAATTTTTATTCTATTTTCTACAAACTTGTTTTGTCATTCTTGTATTTTGGGTTTATGTGTCTCCCAGGTTCTAGTAGTGTCAAGTGTATTTGGCCTTAGTAAATAGCCTCAATTCTCACTCTAAAAAACATTGATTTGGCATTTTCAGAACTGCTATTGAGCATAGAAAGAACAAGCCACACCTTTTTGAGACTTCCAGAAACTCTTTACTCTGTGCACCACATATTTTTGAGGTTTTATAGAATTACAATTTAGACAGTTTTTGGTCATCTTATCTTTTTTTTTTTTTTTTTTTGGAGGATTGTTTTGCAGAAACATGCATAGGTCAAAATCACAAACTTTTAAAAAAAATATTACAAAAATAACAAAGTGAAAAATACAAACTTTCTTTTTGGGGCTAAAATGGGTATTTTCAACCTGATCCCATGGCTAGGGTAAACATGTGTTATCTGCTATCATGGGGGATCAATGGACGTGCTTTGGGGGTGCAAAGCCTTCCTCTCACCTACTTTAGTAGGTAGGAAGAGGTTGCACCCCCCAAACAGGGACATAGATATCCTGTGACGGAAGATAGCACATGTGGAGTCACTGTGTGCATCTTTACATTTGGGCTGGTTGAAATACCATTGCAAATTTTGTATGCAAAAAAGCACATTAAAACAGGGGGGGGGGTCAGACTATTCGCCCCAAAATATCTATAATATTTTTATATTTTTGCTCAATCACATTCATTCGAGTTCTCATAATGTCCATTTCGCTACTACATTCCATTATTTCTTGAATTATTATTTTGGCACTAGCACTCGAGAATGGAGGATTTGGAGTTCCTGACACACCACCACGTTCAGCCCCTACAAAAAAAGAGAAATTTAGAAATATGCAGGCCTACATCTGTTTTTACCTGGAAGTTGTGGTGACAGACACTGACCTGTTGTGGTGATAAGCTCCACCTCTCCTTCCTCCACCTCCCCTTCCTCCACCTCCGCTTCCTGAACATGCTGATCCTGGTGTGGTTTGTGATCTTCGGGGAGTGTCTGTGGTCTGTGCTTCCTCTTCTCCTCAGATTGGTGTCCTCCCAGTCTCCTCTCCCCTATGGGAATGGCAAAAATAACGTATCCTTTAGCACACAGAGATTTTAGGCCCGAAAATCTAGACATTGTTTTGAAGTGGGGTACAATTGATATTTGGGCCAGAGTTACAAGGTGAACATATGAGATCTTGCGAACTCTACAAAGCAGCATGTTTTTTTTTTGAGGGGACTCAAAAATACACTTGGATAACCACCAAGGTATCCACTGGACCACCTGTGTGTGACCCCGTTAAAAATGTTGTCATGTGGCCCAGACTATAGTATATTGCTCTAGAGCAAAAAGCGGAGTATACAACTGCTGGAGTGTCATCTCCTTTACCCAGAATCCAGTTTAGCCTTTCATTCACATTCTACTTTCCTTATAACACATCATCTAGCCAAAAATGTGTAGATAAACATTGTTTAATTAAAATGAGGCATGCCCACATGTAGTTTACGTCGATATGTGGCAAGCATGTTTGGGGGAAGACGATCAAGTTTTTTTAACAACACATTTACCAAATAAGTGGACCCTCAACTTAACATAAAAGTTGTCATTTGAAAATGTGAAACCAGTCAAGCCAAGCACATAGAACAAAACATGGAAGAATACATATTACAATGTGAAAGAACACAGTAAAAATAAAAGCTTACTTTTTTCTATGCTTTTTTTAAGCTTCCTATACTGTTCCGGCTCCCTGAGCTTCAGGTCAGACCACCTTTTACGGAGCTGCTCCTTGGATCTCCTGACCCCAAATTTCTCAGAGAGTCCTCGCCACTTTGTCCATTATTTGTGACTTCTGGAGATTAGGGGTGTCGTATGGCCCATGCTTCCCATCGTAATCCTTCCTCCGCAGAATGTCCACCATCTCAGCAAATGACATATTAGTCGCCTTGTATCTTTTAGTCCTGGATCGGGACGTTGCCGCCTCCGGGCTTTCCTCGTCGGTAATTTCAAATAAAGAATCCACCTGTGTCTGCGACATGTCGCCGTCTCACACTGTGCCGAACGTTAAGGGGCGGGGAAATGCAGGAAAAGACCGTCATGGGCGGGCGACGAGGGCGGAGTTACACGCATGCGCAAGGTATAAAAAGGGGAAAGAAGTTATTAGGGATGCGCGGAGTAAGGACGACCGGAAGTGCGGTAAAGAACACAACTAAGGTAAGAAGGGAACTGGGGCCTGCAGTGGCCTATAATTGTTCATGATTGTATAGGCCAATATTGTGAGAAGTTGAGTAGAATGTCATTTGACCTCTCATGTTTTTTTCTGTGTTTTTTACTTGCAGACACTACAAAATGCATAAGTTAAGGGAGCCAGAGATCATGTTGGTTTTTATTGACAAATATAAACAATTACGCAACCTGTGGGAACTGAAACATCCAGCGTACCACAAGAGTGATGTACGTCGGGCAACAATTCAAAAATTAGCAGAGGATATGAAGCCCTGGATCCCAGATGCAGACTACACTATGATGAATAATAAGATAAACAACCTGCGCAATTCATATAAAAAAAAAATACAAAGAAGTGCGCGCTTCGAAGAGATCAGGAGCAGCAGCAGAGGATGTAGTAAAGCCCAAGCTGTGGTACTACAAACATCTGCAATTTCTGGATGACCAGATTGAGGCCAGGGAATCAATTTCCAGCCTTCCCTCAACCCTTCCTTCCACCCTTCCCTCCAGTGTTCCTTCCACCCTTCCCTCCACCCCTGCAGAGGGGGAGGAGGAGCCACCTGAGCTTGAAGAGCCTGATCTTCGGATCTTCAGCCAGGTATAGTATTTTTGAACATAATTATTGCCCTCAAAGTAATATTGTGATGAAATTGATTTATTCTCCCAAAATGATAACACCCCCCCCCCCCCAAAAAAAAAAAAGGCATCAGTCATGATATCCAAAATGTGTGTGATAGCTTCCACAAAAAATCTAACTATGTGCTTTTTTCCAACACAGGATGAGGCCAGCCAGGAGGAAGAGGCTCAGGAATGTGGCAGGCAGGAGGAGGCAGAGGTGAGTGTCAGCCAGGAGAAGGCAGGGCCAAGTGGGACTCAGCAGGTCCCCAGGCCTAGTGGCTGCACAGTCTCACAAGTGGCTCCCCTCCACGTCAGACCGCCAAAACATCGGCGGATGACACAGGTGGAGGAGGAGTCACTAAAGATGATCCGTGAGGCTGCTGCCATCATGAGGGCCCCCCTCAACCCTGCGGAGGGGTTTAGTAGCTATCTTGCCTATAAGTTGCTCCAAATGGAGGCGGGACAACGTGCCCTCTGTGAGCACATTATCTACATGGCCGTAAACATGGGGGTGAGGGGGCAGCTGACTGAGGCCACCCATATCTCTCATCAGGCCAATCCCTCTCCTCCTTCTCCTCCTCCTCCTGCCACATTACCACCCACAGTGGCCCGGCCTGCAAGGGTGCGTGGACGGGGCCGTGAAGAGAACGCTGCAGGGAAGCGTGGAAGGAAGGCTACAGGGAAGAGCAGGAGGTGATTCTCTGGCCTCGAGCTGCTCTTCCAGAAGTTGCAGTTTGATGGAGTACCACAGCTTGGGATGATGTATGCCTTTGGCTGCTGCTCCTGTTTTCATGTTGTTGTTTATCTTATTGTTCATCATAGTCATGTCTGCCTTTGGGGTCCAATGACTTCATATTTTCTGCTAATTTCTGAATTGTTGCCCTTCGTTTTTTGTTTGCTTTTTTGCCAAAATAAATGGAGATTTGATTTCAGCCAACATACATGCCTGATGTGTTTTTATTATGAGTAGCAATAACATTTCATAAATACAATGTGTAATTAATAACAAGGGACACCAACCTCCATGAGGAAAAGTAAAAAAATAAATGTTGTGAGAAATTGACACACCAAAAAATGCACAACAAATAAATAACACAAAAAAAAAAAGGTTTTGTGTAATTTGTGAGGTCAGCCTTTAAGAATAAAACAAATTATTCATAAGATCACAAGAAAGAAGAAAGACATAAGTTTGTCAGAACTCGTGATAAAGATCTGCTGCAAAAACGCCATTTTAAACACCATTCTAAAGCAAAAAACGATGCGCTGCATTAAACGAAGCAATAACTTGCAGAATGACGAATGTGCTCTCTCCATTAGGAACGCTAGTTTTACCAGAACGAGCGCTCCCGTCTCCTAATTCAGTCTGAGCATGCGTGGGTTTTTTAACCGATGGACTTGCCCATAGACGATCAGAATTTTCCATCGGTTTTTGATCGATCGGAAAAATTTAAAACAAGTTCTATTTTTTAAAACCGATGGAAAAAAGGCAGATGGGTCCCATACACGATCGGTTTGTCTGATGAAAACAATCCATCGGACGGTTTTCATCAGTAAAACCGATCGTGTGTATGAGGCTTTATAAATAATATTATAAAAGTTGATATGAACATGATGTAATGCCTTGATTTCGCAGAAGACTACAAAGCCATCGCATCCATTGAATTCATGAATGTCATTTGATTGTAATACAATCAAGGAGTACTAGCAGTATTGATGGCAATAATACATTACTGCTAATAATGTTAATACTCATAATAATAATGATGATAATAATAATAATAATCATAAAGGTAATAACATTAACTCTAGTATTGATATGCTTTAATTAAAAACACGTAAATTTACAGTCAAATATTGAAAAACATTATTGGTACAAAAATTTTAAATTCATAATTAAAGGAAAAGCATATATAATCACATAGACATGATCGACATAGCAGTTCCAAAATAGTATCATACATCCAAAATACACCTCAATATATAGTATAAAAATAAAATACTGTATTAAAATCCATGATTATGACGAGCTTGTCTTAGCACCCAGGTTGTAGACTCTACGCGTTTCGTAGCCTTATAGCTACTCTTCAGGAGTAGGATGCAATGGTAAAACTAAAATTAAATGAATAAAAAAAGAGGTCTATTAACATATGATTTCCTCAAAGGGACACAACTATGCAATAGGGGCCACAAATTTAATCAAAAACTTACAATTCTGCTCATGGACTATGCCCAACTCCAAGATGGAGAGGTGAGGGGCCTGGACAGAGTGTTTCACCTGGGGTTGAGACGGGAGGTTCCTCACCCCCCTCTCCCCCCATTTGGTGAAAAGGGGAGGACTGAGATGTTATCCTGGGGACACAGCCAAAGAGTGTTCGACCACCACATCACATCACACCCCCACGTGTGTATCGAATACATACACTTGCAAGTGGTGAACCTGCAAGAGAGAAGGGTATGAATGTGTATGTGTGAATGATGAGGGGTGAAAAAATGATGAATATGTGATTAAGTGAGAATATAATGGTAATATGTGATCAACTAAAAACAAATTGAAAAAGGTTAAGAGGAAGGTATGAATGTAATACCTATGTGTCCCCAGCAAGGGGGGTGATGTGTAAATGAGGTGGAGAGTGTGTGTCAAAAGCAAGGAAAAAAAAAATATATATACAAATAAATGAATGGGGTAAGGTGGTGTCAAATAAGAGAGTAAGTATAGTGTGATTAGGGGGTAAAAAAGCAGTCAGCGTGTGTTCTCAAATATCTTGCTTGAATGGTGAGCGGTGTGGACGGTGTACTGCACCAGCAATCTTCCTAATGGTGCGAGGGAGTGAGGTGGCGTGTCGGCAGTACTCGGCTTATGTAACCCCGGTAGTGGGGGGCGGAGCTAGTTCCCGCCATACGTCATGCCTGTACGTACGAAGCGGCATGGGGAGATGAGAGGATCAACCACACCGCTGGCATACCGTCCGCAGTGGATGTCCGCCCACTCCTGCCGCATATCGTAGATGGATGGAGGAAATCTGCACCGTCCCGTCACTGAGTGACGCGGGCGGGGCGTGTCCACATGACGCAGAGGTGTCAAGGTCTGACTCCACCCCCATCAGGAGAAAGATGGGGGAGGAGAAAGAGCTGGGCACCTCGCAACCCCAGAAATGTGGACAAAGAATCCAGGCATCCTGCCAGTGAGCACCAGCTCACTTATGGCTGTTGGGATTATAGCCCATGGGACTCTGTGCAAAACGAACTGCACAGTGGAGGTAAGTATAACATGTTTGTTATTTAAAAAAAAAAATGTACCTTTAAAACCCCTTTAAAGTGTGACTGTGTTATTGCGGGGGACATTCTGACACTAATTGACACTTTGTGGGAACCAGTGACACTAATACTGTGATCAGTGCTAAAAAATATGCACTGTCACTGTACTAATGACACTGGCTGGGAAGGGGTTAAACATCAGGGTCAATCAAAGGGTTAACCATGTGCCTAGACAGTGTTTTACTAAACTGTGTGCAACTTTCACTAGAGGAAGAGACCGATTCTTGTCTCTGCCTTGCAGGGGGACAGGATCGTGCTCCCCCCCCCCCATCAGAACTGGGATATTCCTTGTCTATAGGCATATATCAGTTCTCTATGTTTCACTACGATCGGGCAGGTGCCAGAGGACATCAAGGCCCCGGGACCCGCAGATCAGCTTCTGCTGTGAATTATCAGGTGGAAATGCAAAATTACGTATATATACACTTGATTCTGCCCACACCTGCCGCTCTGCAGCAGTAAAAGTGCTATAGGGCGTTCAGTAAGTGGTTAAAAACTGATCACACTAAGCAGCAGAGCAGCACATCATGGTCAGTTCTCTAGCTATGCTGGGAACTCAGTGTGCTAGTGTGCTCTCCTCCAATGATCAGACTTGTCCTGACAACCCCACCCCCCCCCCCCCCCGCTGCGCAGTCATTTACTAGGAAGATCGTGTGCTGCTGCTTCTCCTCCCCCAGCTCCTATGCAGCTGAGAACAGGGGGAATGTTGATCACTTATAAAAAAGGTATTTATAATAATTTTTTTCATATCTATACACAAATGTTTGCCTTCCATTTCTATTTTAAACTTAATGAGTTTAGCACAGCTAAAATGATGTGTCCTCTATGAAGGTGTGCAGCAGGATAAAGCCAGCCCATACTAAAGCCAGCCCAGCCACTGTGCCCATCAATTGCAGCCACTGTGCCCATCAATTGCAGCCACTGTGCCCATCAATCGCAGTCACTGTGCGCCATCAATCGCAGTCACTGTGCACCATCAAATGCAGCCGCTGTGCCCATCAAAAGCAGCCACTGTGCCTATCAAAAGCAGCCATTGTGCCCATCAAACGCAGTTACTGTGCCTATCAAACGCAGCCACTGTTCCCATCAAACACAGCCACTGTGCCCATCAATTGCAGCCACTGTGCCCATCAATTGCAGCCACTGTGCCCATCAATTGCAGCCACTGTGCCCATCAAACACAGCCACTGTGCCCATAAAATGCAGCCACTGTGCCCATAAAATGCAGCCACTGTGCCCATAAAATGAAGCCACTCTGCCTCATCAATTGCAGCCACTGTGCCCATCAATAGTAGCCACTGTGCCTATCAATTGCAGCCACTGTTTTATCAAATGCAGCCACTGGCCCATCAATTGCAGCCACTGTGCCCCATCAAGCGCAGCCACTGTGCCCAGCAAACGCAGCCACTGTGCCCATCAATTGCAGCCACTGTGCCCATCAATTGCAGCCACTGTGCCCATCAATTGCAGCCACTGTGCCCATCAATTGCAGCCACTGTGCCATCAAACACAGCCACTGTGCCCATCAATTGCAGCCACTGTACCATCAAACACATCCACTGTGCCCAAACGCAGCTACTGTGCCCATCAAACACATTTTTTAATAAAATACCAGATAGTAACCTAGGAGCAAGGTGCAAGACATTGCTGAGATCATAAGTCCGGATGTTCTGGTAGAAGCCGTGGTGCAAGCAGTTTGATTAAGTCAGCGTGCCAGGCCCTCCTAGACCATTGTGCAGCTATAAGGTTCACCGAAATATCCTCCATTTTGATTTCCTGGAACAGCCTTGGATGAATGTTTGGAGTAGGAAACCAGGCGAGAAAGCTATAGCGCTTACCACTGAAGGAGACATTGGATGTGTTGGGTCTAGGGTTGCCACCTTTTCCTTAAGCTAAACCCGAACACTTTAGTGGCCAGGGACACCTTTGTATGCCCTAAGGAGAATACTAATGCAATGCGCATAGCGTGCCGCAGTGAACAGTGGATGTGGTCAATTTGCTCTTGCTGACATCATCTCCCAGCCCCCAATGATGCCGAAATTGCACCCAGACAGTACAAAACAGATTATAGCGCACACATGCAAAAATGACATTTATGGGGGTACTTTGACCTTGGGGGTACTTTGTCGCAGTTTGTGGGCTTAGCACTATATGACCATATAGTGTGACCAAACCCCCGTATTTTTGAATATGTTCAGGTGTTTTTAACTAGCCTTGCAGGATAAATGTAATTTTTGCATGTGTGCGCTATAATCTGTTTTGTACTATCTTTGGTCTTATAGCAGCACCATCTTAGATGTATAGCATTTTTAGGGTGTGCCCCCCAAGTATGTCTTTGTATCTTGCACCGAGACAGACGCCCACATCTCCCAGACGGCAACAGATTTGTGTCAGTCCGCCTGAAACCCGGACACATGATTCCAAACCTGGACTGTCCGGGTGAATCCTGGACAGGTGGCAACCCTAGTTGGGTCTCCTGTTCATGTGCCCATGACTCTGCAAACAGCACCACACACTCTGATATACCTGGCTTAGTGGGGAATATTTTTTGCAGATGTATATGCAGTTCCCCAGTAGCAAAAGAGATATAAAATAACATCAATAAAACAGTAAACAGTTAAAGTAGAACTAAAGGCAAAACCTTTTTTTATTTTGAATAGGGTAAGAGAGGGAGGGTTATTACCCGTCAGATTTTATTTCACCATCTGTGTCTGATTTCCCTTCACTTCCTGTCGCATAGACAAACAGGAAGTGAGAGGAAATCCCTGAAAATCAAGGGAATTCCTTGGGGAGCCCCAGGTCACCAGAACTATTGTCCCAATTGGAAGATTTCCCCTCAATTACTTTTCTCAGGACAACCCAAAATTTGGGATTTTCTTTACTTTCACTTTCACTGATAACGCTAAACAGGACAAATAGATAAGGTTGAATCTCCTTAACGGGGTCATAGACAGCAATAAAAACTGACAGGGACTCTAATCCCTCTTCAACCTACAAAAGTATGTTTATCCATAACTTGAATATACTGTAGCAGCTCATCACACTAATGTCAAAGGCAACAGTGCCACCTTCTGAAGGGAGAAGCCACAATCTGAATAGGATTTAGAGCAGAACAGAAGTCAATTGTTCATTAAAGTGTTAAACCCACAACAGTAAAATCTGTCTATATATGCAGCATAGCATGCTTGTTATACTCACTGTGGAACTTAAAGGGGTTGTAAAGGTTTGTTTTTTTATTTTCCAAATAGGTTCCTTTAGGTGCATTGTTGGTTTACTTACCTTTTCCTTCTGTAGCACTACCCCCGTAGGAGCTGCTGTTTGTTTGATTTGGGTCTACGTCCTGCCTATCAACCCCTGGAAGTGGCTCAAACCTTCCCTTAGCACAACTGATATGAATAAGGAGTGTGAGACCTAATGAGTATTAGGAGACACAATCCTGCATACATCACACAATAACCTGTAAATGTTATTACCTTTGCTGGTCACTAGTCCTTCTAAGTGACAGAGATAATTCACACAAGTTATATGCTCAATCAAAGGTACCTTTACTCAGTATAAAAGGGAAGGGTAAAGAATCACATTAATACACACAGTTGACTCTGCATGCGCATTGCAGAGTCAATAAACCAATAAGGATAGGTACCACTGAGATTAGGTAATAACAGGAAATAACATCAGCTATATATATGTACATGTATCTATATGTGTCTCTGCACGGCTAACTGGTTGCTCACGAGCTCCCCCTTTGTTGCAATACCTTGCACGTGTTCATTCCCTATAATAGGTAAGCAAGGCCTATCTGCGTCCCACTCAAAGTTCCTTTCTCCAATGAAGTCTTCGCTAGCCACCGTCGGTGCACAAGTTAAATTGTAATCCACAGGGTTTCAACAAGATGCTGTAATTATCCGCAATATACCTGAGTACTCGTGTGCCTGCCACCCACTAATGACGGATGCACCAATCTCTGATCACATAATCTCCAGTGAGATACACTAGGCCGCAAGCTATGGCGTGATAGGTGAAGTGTGGCTGGCACTAACTAAATCACTTTCCTCTAAGGTAGTAGTCAATTCTGGGCAGGTGCCCTTCTCACCAAACAGGCCCGACTTTCAGATAGTCTCCTCTGGCTTGTCCCGGTCACTCGATCTCCACGCTTCTGCTTCAGCTGCAGTCTCCGGACTCCGTCACTAACAGCATATGGTGATGGACGACTCCGGTCTCTGCTGGGCAATCACAGGACGCTGTGGACGATCCTCTGCTGGAAATCACTCAGGCACTCCCGTAATTTAGGCCCAGGCTTCTGGCCTAATCCTTAGGAAGCAGGCCTCCGTGCCAACTTCCTGCTTGATTGAGAGCTGGATCCAGAGAGAGAGACGCTGGCCCCTCCCCTGGTTTATGTAGTCTGCCCAGAATGCTTTGCAGTGTTGCAATGCACCCTGGGTAATGTAGTCTGTCTTTTACTAAAAGCAACAAAGTCTTTTCTCCTAGCTGATATCTGTCCCAAAGTGCATTAGTTGCATTGTAACACTTATACCACCGGAGGGAGCCGGATTCCTTCTTACATATGGACATCCTGCTACACTTCTATTTATCTTCTAAATGTTTTTTTCTTTGTCCGAATTTCTCACTTCCTGTTTCTCCTCACTAAACTTCACACCATCATCCGAGTGGTGTGGAGTCAGCCAGAACAGCTTACTGAACAGCTTACTGAGGAGGAACAGGAAGTGAGAAATTCAGACAAAGAAAACAAAGAAAAAAAATATTTAGAAGGGAAATATAAGGAAAAGGTAAGTGAACCAACAATGCACTAGCTTAAAGGAACCTATTTAGAAAATAAAAAACAAACCTTTACAACCCCTTTAAGGGGTTAATCCTCTGCATTGTGTAAAAAATACTGTTTTATCCTGTATGCACAGATCCTCCACCTCCTGCAATGTCTATCCGGTGAAGGCCAGCTAACACACAGGTAGTAGCCCAACCTGCACATGCTCAGTTGTGTCTTTTATGCTGGAGAGAACAGGTACCTGTTCTCAGAGATAGCCAGGTCACATGATATTGGCATCACACATGTGGGCATGTATACAGACTGCAGGGGAAAATCTCCACCCACCTGAACTCTCAGCACTGGAGAAACTCTGCAGTTTATTTATTTTTATTTATTTCAGGTACTTATATAGCGCCATCAATTTACGCAGCGCTTTACATATACATTGTACATTCACACCAGTCCCTACCCTCAAGGAGCTTACAACCTAAGGTCCCTAACACACATTCATACTAGGGCCAATTTAGACTGGATCCGATTAACCTACCAGCATGTCTTTAAAGTGTGGGTAGAAACCGGAGTACCCGAAGGAAACCCACGCAGGCACAGGGAGAACATGCAAACTCCAGGCAGATGGTGTCGTGGTTGGGATTCGAACCAGCGACCCTTTTTGCTGCTAGGTGAAAGTGCTATCCCCTACACCACTGTGCTGCCCGATCATGTAATCGTGGTATACAGATCAGCGAAAAAGGTATATAGTGGCAGGATTTGAATTTAAAAAGATGATTTATAAGCTGTGAGAACTGTGGGGGGCAGATGAATTATTTTCATATTACTGGGTTTAGTAACACTTTAAACACTACAAATAAGCTAGGCTGGCTACCACCCAGCATAAATAAATTTACCTGTAGCCTTATTTTAGGATGAGTGTTCTACACTCTCCCCCTGCCAAGGAGACTACGTCCTCGCAGTCTGGCAAAAAAAATTAGCTCTCAAGCCTGAGAGTGGATGTCCTGTCAAAAAGTGGATGGGAAAGGGTAAAGGAAAGTTTAAACTTTGGCATTCCACACGAAAACAGGTGAAAATGTAATAGTAGGATTTTTAAAACAGCTTACCTGTAAAATCCTTTTCTTGGAGTACATCACGGGACACAGAGCAGCATAGTCATTACTATGTGGGTTATATAGATTACCTTCAGGTGCTGGCACTGGCAACTTCCAAAACAGGAAGTACCCTCCCCTATATAAGCCCCTCCCATCCGGGAGTACCTCAGTTTTGTAGCAAAGCAATACGTGTCCCCAAAAGAGGGGTGGGAGCTCTGTGTCCCGTGATGTACTCCAAGAAAAGGATTTTACAGGTAAGCTGTTTTAAAAATCCTACTTTCTTGTTCATACATCACGGGACACAGAGCAGCATAGTCATTACTATGTGGGACGTCCCAAAGCAATGCCACATGAGGGGGGGGATACACCATACATAAGCTGGGCGCCATCAGGCATGAGGATCTTTTGCGGCCTGCAACACACTGCGCCCAAAGGCGACATCCTCCTGACTTCTAACGTCCACCTGGTAGAACCTAGTAAACGTGTGTACTGAAGACCATGTTGCGGCCTTACAAATTTGCGCCAGGGAGGCCTGGTGATGCACTGCCCATGAAGTTCCAACTGCTCTCGTGGAGTGCGCCCTAACTTTGAACGGAGGCGGTCTACTTCTCAAGCCATAGGCTTGTATTATGACCTGTCGAATCCACTTGGCTAAAGTAGATTTTGATGCTGCCTGACCCTTTCTGGGGCCTTTCGGCAGAACAAACAAAGAATCCGTTCTACGAATCTGAGCAGTGGCTTCTAGATAAGCTTTAACTGCTCTTACTACATCCAAAGAATGCAATAACTTTTCCTCTACCGAGCTTGGTTTGGGGAAAAAAGAAGGAAGAACCACATCCTGGTTCAAGTGAAACCTCGATACCACCTTAGGAAGAAAGGCTGGGTGAGGACGTAATACTACTCTGTCCTTATGGATAACCAGATATGGCTCTTTACAGGACATGGCGGCTAATTCCGACACTCTTCTAGCCGAGCATATGGCTACTAAAAATATCAATTTCCTGGTGAGTAGAACCAAGGAAATGTGCCGCAAAGGTTCAAATGGCTGCTTCTGCAGAACCGACAGAACCAAATTTAGATCCCATGGGCATATGGGAGCCTTAATCGGTGGAATAATACGAGTCACACCTTGCATAAAGGATTTGACAAGTGAATGCATAGCCAGGGGCCTTTGAAATAGTATTGACAAGGCCGAAACCTGGCCCTTGATAGTACTTAAGGCAAACTTCCTGTCTACAGCCCACTGCAGGAAGTCCAGAATTCTGCCTATAACGTACTTACGTGGATGCCATTTTCTGGCCTCGCACCAAGTGATGTACGCCTTCCAAACTCTATAGTAGATCTGCCTGGATACAGGCTTCCTGGCATTGATTATAGTTGATACCACAGAGTTAGAGAGACCTCTCTTCTTTAGGATGTGGGATTCAATAGCCAGGCCGTTAAACTTAGAGTTAGTAAGGAAGGGTGGTATATCGGTCCTTGCGAAAGCAGGTCCGGACGACGTGGAAGGGTCCAAGGACTCCCCACAGACATTTTGATGATCTCCGCGTACCAGGCCCTTCGGGGCCACGCTGGAGCCACCAGGATCACCGGCTTCTTCTCCAACCTGACTCTGCGAAGGAGTCGAGGCAACAATTGTAGCGGAGGGAATGCATATATCAGTCTGAACTGATCCCAAGGGAACACCAGAGCATCCGAGCCGCAAGCGAGGGGATCCCTTGTCCGGGAGACAAATCTGTCCACCTTTGCGTTGAATCTGGATGCTAGCAGATCTACATCCGGTGTTCCCCACCGCTGACATATTGCTCGGAAGACCTCGGGATGAAGGGACCATTCCCCTGGGCATAACTGTTGGCGACTCAGAAAGTCCGCCTTCCAATTCTCCACCCCTGGAATGAAGACAGCTGATATACATGGGACATGCTTTTCTGCCCATTCCAGGATGTGACTTACTTCCCTCTGGGCTGCACGACTCCTGGTGCCTCCCTGATGATTGATATATGCCACTGCTGTGGCATTGTCTGATTGAATTCTGACAGGGGACCCTTGGAGTCTGGATGTCCAGGCTACTAGGGCGTACCGGGCTGCTCGTATCTCTAAGAGATTGATGGGCAGGGTTTTTACTACATTTGACCATCTGCCCTGGAGAGACCATTGCTCCAGTACTGCCCCCCAGCCTATAAGGCTGGCATCTGTAGTGACCACCTTCCAAGATATCGGGCTGAAGGGTTTTCCCTTCTGGAGATTCTGGGGGATCAACCACCAGCAGAGACTCTTCCGAACGGAAGGGGACAAAGCCATCGGGAAGTCTAGAGCCTGAACTTTTCCGTTCCAGGCTGACAATATGGCCCTTTGTAAATTCCTTGAGTGGAATTGGGCGTATGGTACAGCTTCGAATGATGCTACCATCTTTCCTAGCAGCCTCATGCACAGGCGTATGGACGGCTGTCTTTTTGCACAAAGCAGACGGACCAAGGCCCTCAAAGAGGATACCTTGTCTAGAGGTAAGAAAATCTTCCTCTGGTCTGAATCCAGCCGTAGCCCTAGATATACCAGGTTTTTCACTGGCTGTAGGGCTGACTTGTCCAGGTTGATGACCCAACCATGAGACTCTAGATACTTGATTGTATCGACAATTACCACTTCTAGCTTGGCAACTGAGTGGTCCATCAACAACAGGTCGTCTAGGTATGCCATTATCGTTACACCCCGTGTTCTTAGATCGGCCAACAGTGGGGCCAGAATTTTTGTGAACACTCGTGGTGCTGTGGCCAGACCGAATGGTAAGGCTCTGAACTGAAAATGGCGCCCTTCTACTGCAAAGCGTAGGAATTTTTGATGACCTGGAAAGATGGGAACATGCAAGTAAGCATCTTTGATGTCGATCGAGGCTAACCATTCCTCCCCTTGTAGGGCAGCGGTGACCGATCGGATCGACTCCATCCGGAAAGACCGGACGTTTAGAAATTTGTTTAGACTCTTTAGGTCCAATATGGGTCTTATGTCCCCGTTTGGCTTCGGGACTGTGAAAAGGTTTGAGTAGAAACCCAACCCCCACTCTTCCATAGGAACCTCCATAATTACTCCTTGGAGCAATAGTTGTTCTAACGCCAATAGGAGAGACCCTCTTTTTAGAGGGTCTCTTGGCATGCCTGACCACATAAAATGGGACGGAGGAGACTCTTTTAACTCCAACTTGTATCCCAGAGTTACTGCGGAGAGCACCCATCTGTCTTTGATCGTCTCCCGCCAGGTCTCTGCGAACAACTGAAGTCTTCCCCCCACCCGTTTGAGTGGGGGCAGCCCTTCATAGGCTTGACTTGGAGGCTGGTTTAGTACCTCTTCGGATCCAGGGCTTTTTATTACCCTGTGGCTGTCCCTGATTTTTACCTCCTGAGTTTGACCGAGGAGGCCGTCGGAACTGCTTAGTAGCAGACGTCGCAGGGATAGGAGAGGTAGTCCTCTTAAAAGATGGACCCCTAGACCTCTTTTTACTCGGTAAGAGAGTACTTTTACCACTGGAAATCTTCTGGATATACTTATCCAGGTCTTCGCCAAAAAGGCGTTCCCCATGAAATGGGAAGCTAACTAAGAGCTTCTTACAGGGAGCTTCAGCAGACCAGTTTTTGAGCCACAGAAGCCTACGCATATGTACCAAAGACAGCGTGAGGCGGGAGGCCTGATGGATAGAATCCTTGATGGCGTCAACCGCAAAGCATAATGCTCTAGGCAGATCAGCCAGAGCCTGGGCCTGCTGGTCTGGCAAATCCCTCAGGACCATTTTCATTTGATCCTTTAAAGCTTGGCAGACCCCAATAGCTGCCACTGCTGGCTGTGTAACAGCCCCTGCTGTGGAAAAAGCAGATTTTAATAAAGATTCCAATTTTTTATCCACTGGATCTTTGAACATTTGAACATTATCTACTGGACATGTCAGTGATTTGTTCACAGAAGAGATGGCTGCATCCACCGTAGGAACATTCCATCTCTGGGTGAACTTTTCCTCCATGGGATAGATCACCGGAAACCTTTTAGGCGGAACAAATAGTTTATCAGGATGTTCCCAGTCCTGGTATATAAGTCCTTCCAATAATGGATGTATTGGAAAGGAGCAATTAACCTGGGGAGCTTTTAGCGACCCCAATGAGGAGACAGCAGTAGTTGATGGTTCAACAAGAGGCATTTTAAATGCAGATCGAACCATGTCAGTTAGGGTCTGGACCCACAATCTTTCAGTCTGCGATGCTGAAAATGGTTCATCTACTGTCGATTCCTCAAAAACAGAGCTAACCTCCTCCTGATCCCCTTCAGGTAGGTCGGTCCCTTCCTGGGACTGTTGCTCTGCCAACAGGCACTCTAATGGAGGTGATGGAGATCTGGCGCGCTTTCTTTCCTGTAGAGAAGAAGCGATCAATGCTGCCAATCTCTGCTCCAATCCCTCCAGAGTTGAGGAAAAAACCTCCTCTGTTATATATGCAGGAGCAGGTGGACTGAGGACAGCCGCAGTACCTGGCACTCCCGGGGGTTCCTTATGGGTATTAACCTCTGATTTCTCAGGGGAGGAGGGTGCAGATGACTGCTCCAGATCCTCAGAGCCCGATGGAGACCCCCTACACTTCCTGAGAGGTATATCTCGGAGTTTTTTAGGCGGCATATTCCTTAGTTCAAAGCTGAGGTATTCCAGCCGCAATACACCCCTTACTGAAATAGTCTAATGCAATTTGCTGCTATGTACATCAGTGGGTGTCTACTAATGCGTCTTTCTGGGGATGCCTGTATCAACCGCCCGCTGTAAGCCCCTATACCATGCTACCAGCTCCTTTTCATGCTCTGTGTCCATAGCAAGCAGCGTGGACTGAGTCCTTTTATCTTGCTGGGACGCCCGCACATGCGCAGAAGCGCTGGGCGCACAGAGCGCGTCATCCGCCAGGCTCCGCCCCCTTTTTTTAAGCTAAACCTTATAAAAGGAAAGCATGTGTGCGCGCGCGCGCGCGTGCACGTGTGCGCTCTTGGCGCCATGTAGGGAGAGGAGCCAGGGTCCCTGTTTCACCAGGACTCGGGGATGGAAGGAAACTACTTGGCAGCATGACAGAGGAATGCAGCTTCCCTGATAGAGAGCTCACTCATCTGCCTGGACTTTCACCATGGAAGGAATAGTCCCAAGAAAAAAGACGTTCCACAGCGGCCTCTAGTGGACAAACACAGGTACCGCACCTTTGTCTTTTTTTTTTTTTTTTTTTTTTTTTAAAACCTCCTTTATGAAAAAACATTTCCAGGTTTACAGTTTTTTTAAAACTTCCCTTATGAAAAAACATTTCTAGGATTTCTTAGGCATATACAGCTATTAGCGGGAATACCCTTTAGGTAACAGGCAGAAAGACATATTAGGCTTGGGGGTCCCCTCAATAGAACCAAGTTCCTGAGGGACCCCCACTTACCTTTTTCCCCGCCGCAGGACTTTGTTTGGTCCACAGAAGCCCAAACTTCACCTCTCACGGCAGGCATTGTACTAGACCTTCAGGGACCGGGTTCCCAAGGATTCCACTCCCCTGGACCTGTATAGCACCCTGCACAGATAGCCTCTTGGTTTTGGGTATGACCAGAGCTCTGGATCCCAGGGTCCAGCCCTCCTAAGAGAGGCATTACAGGCAAAACCCTGCTCTTCTCTGCAAGGCCCGGGTACCGACCGTTTAGCTATGAAGCTTTTTTGGTCGGATCCGGAATAGCTTGCTAAGGCCCAGAGAACCTGTACACAAGCCCAGATGAATACATGTTAACCTTGGCCAACACCTTAGACACTGGCAAAAAACTGAGGTACTCCCGGATGGGAGGGGCTTATATAGGGGAGGGTACTTCCTGTTTTGGAAGTTGCCAGTGCCAGCACCTGAAGGTAATCTATATAACCCACATAGTAATGACTATGCTGCTCTGTGTCCCGTGATGTATGAACAAGAAAAAGCAATGACATTACATCCTAACTGCCTATCTATCTAATGTACTATACGATAAGTAATAGAAAATATTAGTATTGAACCAATTTAAGGCACAGTCTCTCCTCAGCCGAGGAAGACGCATTGTATAGAAACACATATAAACAGTTAAATATTCAATGTTAGAGAAAATAAGCATTACTGTACAATATTAGAGGTACTGTCTCTCCTTAGCCAAGGAAGATGCGAGGGGTGCAAGAATGCCTGAAAAATAGAAAAACACGCAATATGGAAATATGACATCTTAAAGCGGAGTTCCAGCCATTTAATGTTTATTAAAAGTCAGCAGCTACAAAAAGTATAGCTGCTGACTTTCAATAAACAGACGCTAACCTGTTCCACGGTCCAGCGATGCGGCTGCACGGAGCGTCGCTCCTCTTCCCGGTGCCTCCATTCACACTGTGGGCACCCGGCCGTGACAGCTTTCGGCTTCACGGCCGGGCACGCACTGCACATGCGCGAGTCGCGCTGCGCTCCGGGAGTGGACAGGCGATCTCCTGGGACCTGTCACTTGTCCCAGGAGATCGCCTAGAGGGAGGGGCCGCCTAGGGGCAGAGGAGGAGTCGCCTAGGCAGCCCCTAGGTGGAAGTAGGAAGAGGGACAGGAAGTCCCACTCCTAACAAAGCCCCCAATCCCCCCCCCAAATGTGGCATGTAAGGGGGCGAGGAGTGCTTAAAGCGGAAGTTCCACTTTTGGGTGGAACTCCGCTTTAACAACATACTATATTATATCTACCACTATAGTAGTATCCATCCTACAGCAAACATTTATGTATTCATTTGAAATGTTGTCTGTCCTCAGCAGAAGAAGACAAATATTATCACTATACATTACACTCATATCTACATATATCTATTTAGAACATTGTCTGCTCTTAGCTGAGGAAGACAAGAGTGTACAGTATAAGGTAAACTCACATTAGAATATTTCATTCTACATACGCTACAGTTCTAGCAATTACCTGTACACGAAAATATCAACAGTATGAATAGGGTGACCAGTGTGTCCCGCATTTTGCAGGTCTGTCCCGGGCACATTCATTCCAGGACAATACAGTGTCTCGGAATGAAACTGACACAGCCACCCCCCGGGCCAAACTGATGCCCCCAAAAAAGGCCGCCACATGACCACTTTACTCACTGACTGTACTTGTCCTGGCCGGGAATGCCTGGAGGAGCACAATCCCGCCCCCTGCTTGTGATTGGAGAAATCATAAATCTCGCCTCTTGTGTCCACTCACTGTGCTGTGATTCGTTACAGCACAAGCTGATTTTTGGGAAGGGAGGGTGTCCCTTAGTGATGAGCCGAACACCCCCGGGTTCGGTTCGCACCAGAACCCGCGAACGGACCGAAAGTTCGCACAAACTTTAGAACCCTATTAAATACAATGGATGCGAACCTTCGAAATCTAAAGTGCTAATTATAACGACTATTATGCATGTTATTGTCCTAAAAAGGGTTTGGGAACCCGGGTTCTGCACCAGGGGACATGTATCAATGCAAAAATAAGTTTTAAAAACGGCCGTTTTTCGGGAGCAGTCATTTTAATTATGCATAAAGTGAAAAAAAAAAAGTCAAATATTTCTTTAAATATCATACCTGGGGGGTGTCTAAAGTATGCCTGTGAAGTGCCACGTGTTTCCCGTGTTTAGAACTGTCCCTGCACAAAATTACATTTCTAAAGGAAAAAAAGCCATTTAAAACTGCTTGCGGCTTTAATGTAATGTCTGGTCCCGGTAATATGGATGAAAAACTTTAAGAAAAATGGCATAGCTACCCCATCACACACACCCCCCCCCCCACCCCAGCCCATTACCAGCCCCTTTGGGTCTTGTATGGATATTAAGGGGAACCCCGCACACAAAATAAAAAAGGCCCTATATACTCTGAACAGCCGTATACAGGCGGTGAATACAAGACAGGGACTGTAGGTTTGTTCTTATGTAGAATCTGTTTGTAATTTTGAACAGGTACATTGTTTAAGTGTAGCTCCAGCCAAAAAATCTATTTTTAAGCTTTTTGGAAAACATAGGGAAGGGTTATCACCCCTGTAACATTTGTTTTGCTGTCTGTGCAGTGTGCACCTGTTCAGAACAGTTCACCTCACTTTCCGTCCTAATGACAAATGTTTTTTTGAAAATTTGGGGTTTTTATTGAAACAAGAATTGGTGATAAAGCATCAGTGGAGAGGAGACACTTTTTTTCCCATATTAACTCTTACAGGAGAGAATTTGCCTTCCTAGGGGTAGATTTCCTCTCACTTCCTGTTGTATCCTTCCGTTTGCAAGGAGGAGTCGTTTGTAAGTTGGATGTTTAAAAGTAGGGGCCTGCCGTATATACTCAGCTGAAATTTGCCCCTTACATGTTGGTGTTGCCACAACACTGTGAGCCCTCACAGTTACTCTTGGTGGGCGCATGAATGGGCCCTGCTGTGAATTATTAGATCAAGAATTGTAATTGCATGCCCCTGTTGAACAGGGGCTGAAAAATTGGGCCTTTGGTGGTGGTGGTGGTGGTGGTGTTGACACAACACTGTAAGGCCTCACAGTTAGTCTTGGTGGGCGCAGGAATGGGCCCTGCTGTGAATTATTAGATCAAGAATTGTAATTACATGCCGCTGTTAAACAGGGGCAGAAAAATTGGGCCTTAGGCACTGGTGCCACAACACTGCAACCCCTCACAGATACTGTACTTGGAGCACAGCAATGAGCCCTGTTGCAAAGTATTGCATCAAAAATTGTAATTACACGCCCCTGTTAAACAGGGGCTGAAAAATTGGGCCTTAGCCACTGGTGCTGGTGCCACGACACTGCAACCTCTCCCAGATACTCTAGTTGGAGTGCAGGAATGAGCCCTGCTGCAAAGCATTGCATAAAAAATTGTAATTACATGCCCCTGTTAAACAGGGGCATAAAAATTGGGCCTTAGGCACTGGTGCCACAACACTGCAACCCCTCACAGATACTGTACTTGGAGCACAGCAATGAGCCCTGTTGCAAAGTATTGCATCAAAAATTGTAATTACACGCCCCTGTTAAACAGGGGCTGAAAAATTGGACCTTAGCCACTGGTGCTGGTGCCACGACACTGCAACCACTCTCAGATACTCTAGTTGGAGTGCAGGAATGAGCCCTGCTGCAAAGCATTGCATAAAAAATTGTAATAACACGCCCCTGTTAAACAGGGGCTGAAAAATTGGGCCTTAGGCACTGGTGCTGGTGCCACGACACTGCAACCACTCTCAGATACTCTAGTTGGAGTGCAGGAATGAGCCCTGCTGCAAAGCATTGCATAAAAAATTGTAATAACACGCCCCTGTTAAACAGGGGCTGAAAAATTGGGCCTTAGCCACTGGTGGCGGCACCCAGAAACAAAAATGTTCTTCCAAGCTATCATCATCAATCGGATCATTGAGGAGGAGGAGGATAGTCAGTCAACATAACAGGACAGTCTCTCAGCATCAGCATCAGTCTTGAAGGGATGTGACATTTGAAAATAAATTAGTCTGTTATATCAGCTTCAGGTGTTTGGTAGCTGGTGGTGATCCAAGACTGGTTCATCTTTATGAAGGTCAGTCGATCAACAGAGTCGGTGGACAGGCGCACCCTGTGATCCGTGACAAATCCTCCAGCAGCACTGAATGTGCGTTCTGAAAGAACGCTGGATGCAGGACAGGCCAGTAGCTCAATTGCATACTGTGCAAGCTCTGGCCAGTGATCCATCCTCAAGACCCAGTAAGCCAGAGGATTTTCGGTGGGGAAGGTGTCCAAGTCTGACCTTGCCCCTAGGTATTCCTGCACCATGTATATCAGACGCTGGCGATGGTTGCTGGAACCGATCATACCTTGGGGCTGCGGACTAAAGAATTGTCTGAACGCATCGGTCAGACGGCCACCTTCCCCACCGCTCCTTCTTTGACTGACCGAAGCCTCAGCAACTCGTTGTCCAGGACCAGGAGTTTGTAACCTCCCAGTCTCTGGGAACGCGTTGCACAGACCTTTCTGCAAGGCCTCCCAGAGTTGTCTCATCCTCTGCTCCCTCTGCGACGGTAAGATAAGGTCCGCAACCTTACCCTTGTACCGTGGATCAAGGAGAGTGGCCAGCCAGTAATGGACCCTCTCCTTGATCCGAAGAATACGAGGATCCTTCCGCAGACTTTGCAGGATCAGGGAGGCCATGCAGCGTAGGTTAGCTGAGGCATTCGGTCTGGAGTCCTCTGGGTCACTAAGGACGACATGATCCGCAGCCACCTCCTCCCAGCCACGTACAAGTCCACTGGTTTCTTGGGACTGTAAATCATCCCTAAAAGACTGCTGCTGATGATGCTGAGTGCCAGGCTCCACCTCCATGCTGACACAATCCTCCTCCTCCTCCTCCTCCTCCTCCTCTTCTTCCTGTGCGATGGGTGGGACAGAAGGAACACTGTCTGGGTAAAGGGGGCCTTGAGAGGCAAGGAAGTCCTCCTCTTCCTGCCTCTGTTCTGCCTCAAGTGCCCTGTCCATTATTCCACGCAGCGTATGTTCCAACAGGTGGACAAGACGTACAGTGTCACTGATGCATGCACTGTCACTGCTTACCATCCTTGTGGCCTCCTCAAATGGTGCCAGGACAGTGCATGCATCCCTGATCATGCCCCACTGGCGTGGTGAAAAAAACCCGAGCTCCCCTGACCCTGTCCTGGTGCCGTAGTCGCACAGGTACTCATTGATGGCCCTCTGCTGCATGTGCAGCCGCTGCAGCATGGCCAACGTTGAGTTCCACCTGGTGGGCATGTCACATATAAGGCGGTTCTTGGGCAGGTTCAACTCCTTTTGCAGCTCAGCCAGACGAGCACTGGCATTATAAGATCTGCGGAAATGCACACAGACTTTCCTGGCCTGCCTCAGGACATCCTGTAAGCCCGGGTACCTGCCCAAGAACCGCTGCACCACCAGGTTAACGACGTGAGCCACACAGGGCACATGGGTCAGTTGTCCCTGTCGGAGAGCGGAGAGGAGGTTGGTGCCATTGTCGCAAACTACCATTCCTGGCTTAAGCTGGCGTGGCGTCAACCACCTCTCGGCCTGCCCCTGCAGAGCAGACAGAACCTCTGCCCCAGTGTGGCTCCTGTCCCCCAAACCCACCAGCGCAAGCACGGCATGGCATCTTTTTGCCTGCGTACTTGCGTAGCCCCTTGAACGCCTACGGAGCACCGCTGGTTCCGAGGACAAAGCACAGGAAGAGGCCGTGGAGGAAGAAGAAGAGGAGGGGGTGGAGGAGAGAGGTGTGTCACAACCAGTAGTAGCATTTTGGAGGCGTGGCGGTGGAACAACCTCCAACACTACTGCACCTTGTCCTGCATCCTTCCCAGCTGCCAAAAGAGTGACCCAATGGGCCGTGAAAGAAAGGTAACGTCCCTGTCCATGCCTGCTGGACCATGAGTCAGCGGTAATATGCACCTGACCGCCCTGTCCAGCGAGACCAAGACATTGCCTTCCACATGCTGGTAAAGAGCCGGAATCGCCTTCCGTGAGAAAAAGTGGCGTTTGGGAACCTGCCACTGAGGAACCGCACATTGCACAAACTCACGGAAGGGGGCCGAGTCTACCAACTGAAAAGGCAGCAGTTGAAGCGCTAGCAATTTAGCCAAGCTAGCATTCAACCGCTGGGCATGTGGATGGCTGGGAGTGAAATTCTTTTGACTGTCCAGCAGCTGGGGCAGGGAAATTTGCCTGCTAGAATCGGACGTCGGTGTACTGCTAGCAGAGTGCCCGCAAGTACTTGGCTGTGACACACCTAATTCTACACCTTCATTCCTCTCAGAGCAGGTTTCAGAGAGGACTGAAGGTATAGTGGGGTTGGAGATCCCAGCTGATGCGGTGCAAGAAGAGGTCAGCTTTGTTCTTTGGTGTGTCTTTAAGGTAGGCTTGCCAACGAGCTGCATGGCAGGTCAACATATGTCTGGTCAAGCATGTGGTGCCCAAGCGGGTGATGTTTTGGCCACGCGATATACGCTTGAGACATATGTTGCAAACAGCAGCTGTGCGATCTGATGCACTTGACTCAAAAAAGGCCCACACCAAAGAACTTTTTGAATAACGGGCAGAGGCAGCGCCCTGCACAGGCGGAGCTCTGCGGTGTGATTCCGTTGGTGTGCTGCCCTTACGCTGGCCCCCCGAGGGCATCCTGCCTCGTTGGAGATGTGCCTCCTCCTCATCCTCCTCCTCCTCTCTCCTATTAGGCACCCACGTGGAGTCAGTGACCTCATCATCCCCTCCCTCCTCATCACTGGAGCCAATCTGGCAGTATGCTGCAGCTGCTGGAACATGACTGTCAGATTGGTGTCCTTCTTGAGCATCCCCTCTCTCTGCTCTCACGCTACTGCCTTCCTCTAGCTGGGTATCATCATCAGACCCTTCGAAACGCTGGGCATCCTCCTGGAGCATGTACCCAACACTGTGCTCAAACAGTTCGGGGGACTCCTCAGGAGGACATGGTTGGTCTGGGTAAGAAGTGACTGATGATGACATTGATACCAGGGAAGAGGACGCTTTGGCAGCTGCTTTGCCAGTACCCTGAGCCTGGGTGAGAGAGGATGAGGAGGATGAGGAGGGCTTGGTCATCCACTCTACCAAGTCTTCGGCATGATGCGGCTCAACACGTCCAGCTGCCGAAAAGAAGGACAAACGTGTCCCATGGCCACGTGCTGATGGCAATGCACCGCGTCCACGACCAGCACTGTTGTCTCTAGACACAGAGCCTGCTTGCCCTCTTTTATTGGCTCCTGACTGTCTGCCTCTCCTTGTTTACCTTCCAGACATTCTAATGGCCTGCAGGGAAATGGGAAAAGCAGCAATACAGGCTAAGTTCAGGTGTAATATGGTCAGGAGGCACACTCCGCCCGCTGTAAGTGCCGCAAAATCCTGTTGGTGTAACACACCAGGAAAAAGCAGCAATACAGGCTAAGTTAAGGTGTAATATGGTCAGGAGGCACACTCCGCCCGCTGTAAGCGCCGCAAAATCCTGTTGGTGTAACACACCAGGAAAAAGCAGCAATACAGGCTAAGTTCAGGTGTAATATGGTCAGGAGGCACACTCCGCCCGCTGTAAGTGCCGCAAAATCCTGTTGGTGTAACACACCAGGAAAAAGCAGCAATACAGGCTAAGTTAAGGTGTAATATGGTCAGGAGGCACACTCCGCCCGCTGTAAGTGCCGCAAAATCCTGTTGGTGTAACACACCAGGAAAAAGCAGCAATACAGGCTAAGTTAAGGTGTAATATGGTCAGGAGGCACACTCCGCCCGCTGTAAGTGACGCAAAATCCTGTTGGTGTAACACACCAGGAAAAAGCAGCAATACGGGCTAACTTCAGGTGTATAATGTGCAGGAGGCTTAGCAACAATGACACTGACACTGTCCCCTGCCTATCCTTCTCTCTCCCTGCACACAAGGTTTATCAAAGTATATAACACTGACACTCTCCCTGCCTATCCTTCTCTCTCCCTGCACACAAGGTTTAGCAAAGAATATGACACTGACACTGTCCCCTGCCTATCCTTCTCTCTCCCTGCTCGCAAGGTTTATCAAAGTATATGACACTGACACTCTCCCTGCCTATCCTTCTCTCTCCCTACACACAAGGTTTAGCAAAGAATATGACACTGACACTCTCCCTGCCTATCCTTCTCTATCCCTACACACAAGGTTTACCAAAGAATAGATTTGACAAGATTTGACACTGTCCCTGCCTATCCTTCACTTTCCCTGCTCCGGAACACACTACACGAGGCCGCCGCGCTGGCGGCCTTTTATAGTGTGGGGCGCGTACTAAACCCCCTCAGCTATAATTGGCCACAGGCATCCTGCCTGTGGCCAATCATTGCTCTCCTCGCTGCCGGCACTGTGATTGGCCAAGCATGCAGGGTCACAGTGCATGCTTGGCCAATCACAGCGCCGGGATTACACTGTGATGGCGCAGTGTATTGTATGCCGTTCGCGTCACTCGAATTTGGCGCGAACGGCCCAAATCGTTCGTTGTTCGCCGAACGCGCGAACAGCCGATGTTCGAGTCGAACCTATGTTTGACTCGAACACCGAGCTCATCCCTAGTGTCACTGAATGGTAGTTTGGAAATGTGGTCACCCTAAGTATGAAGGAGGACTCACTCCCTAGAGAGTAACACCTTCTTCCAAAAAGTATATACACATCCTATCTATACTAGAAGTACAAAATTCCTAAACATTTTTCTATGCAGAGAAAGGTTTTAGACTTAATGTACACAGAACGTTTTAAAACCTCTCCTGAACGATTTAACTTGACAGATACAGTAGTAACCGATGTTTAAAAACTTCAGTTTTGTCGCATTTACATAGTCAAAAATGAAGAACGCCTGTAAATGAAAAGCGGCTAAACACATTTCCAAATGTAGCGGTGCACTGCCGCGAGTTTCAAAGATCCGACACATCACCCTGCTGCCAGACCCTCATTCATCCATTCCGAGACAATGAGCAGTCATTTGCATTTGCTTTGCTGTAGTTTATTGCGGGGTACAACTTGGAAGGGGTAAGGAAGATATGAGATGCCCATAGCACTTAACACATTTGTAGAACTTTGACTGATGAGTTCAGTCCTGAAAATGAAGCACAGCTAACGTTCACAGTCTATTTTTCTGCTTTCATCGACTGCAGACAATTTCTACTGCTCTTCTGCACTGGCCCCTGCAGAGTATCACTCCTCTAGACCTGTGCAATTCCTTTGCTGCAAACCATTAGATTCCTGTTTTATTACTGACAGTATGATAAAGAGTCACTCTAAATAACTCCTCAGATTGCTGGCTGAATTTTAGTTGCTATTGCTGTACTACTTGATTGAAGTCACTCAAATGCTGGCACTAGGCCAGAGGCATTGCAACACCTCCCCCCGATGGCCCAATACTTTAGCAGCACGTGGCGACAGGTGAACTACTGCACCCAACTAGTCCAAATTTGCAATCACTGCGTTCCCCAGTCACAGCGATCTGCACTATGCTCAAAGTCTTTTTCCTGAACTGCTGTGTTCCCCGGCCACAACAGTCTGCACTATTCTCAGTAACTTTCTCCTGTTCCATTGCTCCACTGTATTGTACACACTGACCTCCATGTTCCCCGGTCCATGGAGGAAAACACCATTCAAATTCACAGTTCAGCTGTTCTTCTAATCCTTCCTCTCCAAGAATTCCTCCTCTGCGGTGTGTGAGGGATGAGTCTTCCCCGCGACTCCCCCCTCCGCACATGGCAGGCCCCAGGCCGGGGACCGCAATGCAGCAACTACCTAGTGCTCCATCTTCCTTCTCTAACAACTCCTGCCCTACAGCATGTGACCTCAGCTTATATGGGAGGCCTACCCCCTGCCAATACCGAATGGGGATTGGCAGAGCTCCTCACGTGAGCTGCCTGTCACTCAGAACCAGGGAGCCATCAGGAATTTTGGGCCCCCTTACACAGCTTCAGGCATGGGCCCCCTGGAGCAGAGGAGAACCGGGGGGGTGCTGCCACCGCAAATTGAGAAGCGGGGGGGCTGCTGCGAATTGAGAAGCGGGCGAGTGCCACAAATTGAAAAGCGCTCGAGGTCGGGGGGCTTTGGGTGCTCTGGGCCCCTTACAAAAAAAAAAGGGGGTTGCCATCTGGGGCCCTGGGGACCTCCGGGCCTCTGGGGACCTCTGGGCCCCTTACAAAAAAAAAATGTATAAAAAAAAAAAATGGGGGGGTTTCCATCCGGGGCCCTGGGGACCTCCGGGCCCCTGGGGACCTCTGGGCCCATTACAAAAAAAATGAATAAAAAAAAAAATGGGGTTGCCATCTGGGCCCCTGGGGACCTCTGGGCCCCTTACAGGTGTACTGCCTATACCCCCCTGATGGCGGCCCTGCTCAGAACTTCAAGACCAGCCTCTGTTCCAGAACAATTCTGCCTGAAAGCAGGGGAGGAGTCTCTGAGTCAGAGCACAGGTGATCACACCCACTACTGCACTGAACACTCCCAGCCCCAGATCAAAACAAGCAGGCCTAGCCTAGAGCACAGGCCTGCCTAAATTTACCTGCACTGATACCCTAAATATACAAAAAAAAATTATTTTAGCACCTACCTAAAGGTAAAGGTGCTACACAAAAAAATGCTTCTAAACTCAACTGCCTAGAAACGACTATAAACGACCCTGTGTACATGTACTGATAAGATTACATAGAGGAGAGTTCAGGGGCAGCTGAAAAAAACGCCCAACTTGTCCTAAACATCCGTTTACCAGCAGCAGTGTACATGAAGCCTTAGTGCTCACTTAGATTGGCTCCTTTGCTGCCATCTAGTGACAATAAAACAAAAAGTCACTTTGAAAACTTTAGTGTGAACAATCTTGCTGGCTCTGTCGCACCAAAGTCCAACAGGTATTTTCCTTGGTTTTGAAGTAACAGTATAGAGTTCCATTATAGAGTAATGCCGCGTACACACGATCGGAAATTCCGACAAGAAAAGTCCGATGTGAGCTTTTGGTCGGAAATTCCGAACGTGTGTATGCTCCATCTGACTTTTTCTGTCGGAATTTCCGCCAACAAAAGAGCAGGTTCTCTATTTTTCCGATGGAAAAAAAGTTTCTATCAGAAAATCTGCTCGTCTGTATGCAATTCCGACGCGCAAAAAAACACGCATGCTCAGAATCAAGCAGAAGAGCCAAACTGGCTATTTAACTTCATTGATCTCGGCTCGTCGTACGTGTTGTACATCACCGCGTTCTTGCAAAGAAGGTGCAAGGGCAAAAAAAAACCCACATAATTCCTTAATTCTAAAAATCAAAGATGCAGGTGCAAACAAAATAGTTGATAGTAGATGTGTAGCAATCAAGTGCAAGGAAAAAAAACATCAATTCTTATAACGTGTAGTTTACACTTGCTTCCACCATCTGTGATCCACCAATAGTGTGCCCCAGGGGGGGGGGGGGATAGGCATTCGCGGGGGCTGTTGGTAAAGGAACTTGGGGTTCCAGGATGTGTGGATTTGGTTACAGTAACCTTTTTAGTTTAATGTGACAGATTGGGGCCAAAACCAGATATAATGGAGTACTCACAAAGCCAGTTATTAACTACCTCGCGCCCGCCGTACGACTATGTACGGCCGCAAGGTGGCTCTTAAATGCCGGCAGGCCGTCTTTTTACGGCCTCCGCTCCTCTGGCCACTGGGGGGGGCGCGCGCACGTGCCCGGCACGTCACTGTAATGCCGATGCGCCCGCGATGTCCGCCAGGTACCCGCGATAGGGTTGCCACCTGTCCAGGATTCATCCGGACAGTTCGGGTTTTGAATCATGTGTCAGGGTTTCAGTCCACCTGAAACCCGGACACATTATTCAGACAAGGCTGTGGCTCCCCAAGTAACCGAGATAGTCATACACAAATCTGTTGCCGCTGTGGGCGGCTGTTTGGGGGCAGGTTTGGCATCACTGAAGGGTGGGGTGATGATGTCAGCAAGGGCAAGTTGGCCACACCCACTGGCACGCTCTGTGCACTACATTACTACTCTCCTTGGGGCACCCAAATGTGTCCCAGGTCTTTTATAATCCTATAGTCTTTACTGCAAAAACATAAAATAAGAAAAATTGCCCTGTGCCGCAAAAGTGTTCGGGTTTGGCTTGAAGAAAAGGTGGCAACCCTAACCCGCGATCGGCCGGTACACAGACAAGGACGTGGATCTCTGTGTGTAAACACACACAGAGATCCACGTCCTGTCAGGGAGGGGGGACCGATGCTGTGTCCCTTGTACATAGGGACACAGATCGGTCACCTCCCCCAGTCAGTCCCCTCCCCCCACAGTAGTAATCACTCCCAGGGCATACATTTAACCCCTTCCTTGCCCCCTAGTGTTAACCCCTTCCCTGTCGGTCACATTTATACAGTAATCAGTGCATATTTATAGCACTGTTCGCTGTATAAATGTGAATGGTCCCAAAATAGTGTCAAAAGTGTCTGCTGTGTCCGCCATAATGTCGCAGTCACGAAATAAAACACTGATCGCCGCCATTACTAGTAAAAAAAAAAAAAAATTATAAAAATGCCATAAAACTACCCCCTATTTTGTAAACGCTATAACTTTTGCGCAAACCAATCAATAAACGCCGATTGCGATTTTTTTTTAACAAAAATCTGTAGAAGAATACGTATCGGCCTAAACTGAGGAAAAAAATATATAAAAAAAAAATGGGGATATTTATTATAGCAAAAATCAAAAAATATTGTGTTTTTTTCGAAATTGTCGCTCTCTTTGTTTATAGCGCAAAAAATAAAAACCGCAGAGGTGATCAAATACCACCAAAAGAAAGCTCTATTTGTGGGAAAAAAAGGACGTCAATTTTGTTTGGGAGCCACGTCGCAATTTTTATTTAAAGCGTTACAGTGCTGAAAGCTGAAATTTCGCCTGGGCAGGAAGGGGGTATATGTGCCCAGTAAGCAAGTGGTTAAGAAAAACTCCTTTATAACTGTCTCTGTAATGTTTTATAACTGGCTCTGTGAGTAATATACTACAACTGGCTTTGTGAATACTGCAATGCCAGTTATAAAGCAATACTTATTTATAAATAATGCTTTATAACTGTCTTTTTGAGTGTAGCGGGTGTCTAAATCTAGGGGGAGCACCTGGGTGGTAGAATGACCCGGGTTGCACCAATTGTGATAGGGTTCAGACCAATTAAGTTGTGGAGGACTCTGGTGGTGCGTTGTTCCCTTTGACCTGTGGGTGGCGCTGTTTTCCCGGGTCGAGGTAGAACCATTACCGCAGTGCTGCACCTTTTTGTCCTGCTCTGGCAGTAGTACAGCGGGGCGGGGAGACCTGCTGTGTCTGCCAGGGGAGGGCATAAAAGGGGTAGACGCCCTCGCCACGAGGTCTTCGGCTTTACTGCTATCCCGCACCCGGGCACCTTTGGCCTGGGTGCTGGCGGTCCGGAGTTCCGGCCGAGGTGCCCATGGCCTGGCCGGAACAGTGTTGGAGTCCATCCCAGGCACCTTAAGCCTGGGGTGAGGTACTACATCGGAGAGAGAATGACTAAGCACTAGACCCTAGTGTGAAACGCGTCGGCTGTACCCCCTTGTTTTTGCTGTGACTTGCAGTGCTTCATGTATTTTACCTATTAAAGGCAACCTCAATGGTTTTTGGTGTGCGGCTGTCCATATATCCTGCCTTCCTTTTCGGGTACTACATCGGAGGCCTGGGGCTCAGTAACTTCGACTGGGTCCCGCAAGGGCGGATTTCTCCGAGGGTCCCTGAGGTGGATGGGGCTCGTATCTGAGGCGAGGAGGCTGGAGAGGTTACCCTTCTGAAGAGCACGGAGCAGCATCAACCCGGGGACAGAGGGGCCTCTGGTAACTCTCTTGGAGGGACATCTCCCCCTGATAGGGGCCACAACGCAGCGAAGGTACTCCTGTTTCTGTTCTCTGGGGTCGCTGGTAGAGACCCTGAAGGTTTAAGTTCTTTCACAAGCTAATGGGCTTTAGCAAACGCTGGTGAAACCACAGTGGTTTAGTTTACTTATCAGGATAGTGCCTCAACCTGCTCACCCCACCGTATTGAACTGTTTTATTGGGTCTCAACCAGTCGGCTGGAAAAGGACTGTTTATTGGAGTGTGTTAATAAACAAGTGTTGGACCTTTATCGGTGTGTGGTACTTTGGTTAATGGGGGCAAAGGGAGGTGTCAGCACAACAGACTCGGCTCTTAAAGAAGCACACCGGCCCGAGGAAAACAACAGGTACTGGCCTTCACCTCACCCGCATCAATGGGGAGGACATGGGACATAGCGCATCTCACTCTCACATGCAAGATACCCCTAGACCAGAGCTATCGGATAACCGATACACGAGAGAAGGGAGTGAGGCCGCTATATGAGTATTACTTTAGGACCCCTTTCACACTGGAGGCGTTTTTCAGGCGCTTTTGGGCTACACATAGCGCCCGTAAAGCGCCTGAAAAAAGCCTCCCCTGCAGCCCCAGTTTGAGAGTCCTAGTACTTTCACACTGGGGCGGTGTGCTTGCAGGACATTAGAAAAAGTTCTGCAAGCAGCATCTTTCGGGCATCCTCCACCACCCCTGCCTATTGAAATCAATGAGCACTTGAGCGTTTTTAACCCTTTATTCGGTCGATAGTGGGGGTTAAAAGCACCCCGCTAGCGGCCGAAAAGCACCGCTATTACAGTATTACAGCGTTAACTTTACTGCTAACGCCCCCCACCCCAGTGTGAAAGTAGCCTTAGTAGTGCTTACGAATAATATTAAATATTTCATCTTCAGTCAACTTTTCTGGGTAGAACTCTTCTTATCTCGCACCCAGGGAACTCTGCCGTGCTCCCACCGCCATGGAATCTGACATGACATCAAGGACAGCACACTCTGGACAGAGCTCCTCTAAATTTTGCGCCCAGGGCCATAACCGGTCTAACCCCCCCCCCCCACGCTACGCCACTGCCCAGACAGCAGATGCACACTGATTAAAAATGCCTGGCCATGAGCTGGCTGATTAGAAGTCACATAAGAGGAGAAAAATAGCAGAATTACCATTATCAAAGGAGCACTCTCTGGCCCTGGAGCATCAGATCAAAATCTCTTCACCAGCGGGAAAATAAGTGGGCGGGAAGACAAGTATACCAGTCGTACTGCTTTCCCTATAAGTGGTGGCAGGCTGGCAGCACCTAGCCAGCTTTTTTATGTGCAGGAGGCGGTGAGATCCTGCAGCTGCACATACAGTATGTGATGGTGTGGAAGCACTCAGCCTCTCCGTTCCTCCTTCTCTCTTGGCGTCTTGGTTGCCAGGTGACCGGCCGTTGTGAGGGGCATGCCTGAACCGGGACCTTCTCTTCTGCTGTGGCTTAGGTAGCTATGGAGCGGGTTGGTGCGTGGGGGAATGGTGAGACTCCTTTCACTACACCCGCACATCGCCCGCGGCCGGCTCTGCATCCCGCACATCCACCCGCGGCCGGTCCCCGCAATCCACCCACGGCCAGTAACCGCAATCCACCCGTGCCCCGCAATCCACCTATGGCCGGCCCCCACAATGCACATGCGGCCGGCCGCCGCAATCCGCCCATACACCCGCGGACGGCCCTGCATGCCACAGTCCAAGAAATGCGGCCTGGCGGCCCCGGCCCAGTGGGAAAATGCCCGTCATGCCCTATGGCCAGTCCGGGCCTGACCCCAACAGTAACGCTTCTGATAATAAAGATCTTTAATGGCAGCTTCCGTTCCACTTTTCTCCTTATAGCACCAGACCAGGCAAAGTTAGGGATAAAGATATATACAGTGTTCTCCCACTGTGCAAATATGTCCTCTTTACTCTCATCCACTCTCCTCCATTTAAGACTCATAAGATAAAGGAGATCTCCATTCAAAGACTTCCGGTCTCGGCCATGACCGAAAGTGATGTCACCCGGCTCCTGCCAACGCGTTGCGTCACTAATCACTTGACTTTATCACAGGCTTGATAAAGTCACGTGATTAGTAACGCAATGCTTTGGGAGGAGCCGGGTGATGTCACTTCCGGTCGCGGACGAGAACTGAAGTCTTTGAATTTACTAAAGCAGATTGTTCAGATTTTAACCACTTACGGACCGCCCGCCGCAGTTTTACGTTCGCTGTTTGAAGAGGAATACCGTTGTTATGGTAGCAGCTAGCTACCATAACCCTGGTATCTTCTTCTTCAACGGGCAGCCCGCTACAAGATAAAAGTGGTCTCTGTAGTGCAAACGCCACAAGATCACTTTTATCATCAGCAGGAGAGGGGGACCCCCCCCTCCAACCGCTCTCCTGTGCCCTCCGCTGCTTACCGGAGCCTTTGGCAGCAGCGGAGGCGATCTGGTCCTCTCCCTTGCTGTGTATGGAGATGAGAGAGGGAAAGATGGCACCCACCCATCTCCATATCACTGCATTTCTTTTTTACATTTTTTTAGAATTACATAATTTGTTTTTTTATTGCATTTTAGTCCAAATATGAGATCTGAGGTCTTTTTGACCCCAGATCTCATATTTAAGAGGACCTGTCTTGCTTTTTTCTATTACAAGGGATGTTTACATTCCTTGTAATAGGAATAAAAGTGACCCAATTTTTATTTTTAAAAGAAATAAATAAAATAAATAAGAAAAAAATATATTATTATAAAGCGCCCCGTCCTGACGAGCTCACGCACAGAAGCCAACACATACGTGAGCAGCGCACGCATATGAAAACGCACATACGTGAGCAGCGCACGCATATGAAAACTTTGTCTGTTTGTTCAAACCACACATGTGAGGTATCGCCGCGATCGGTAGAGCGAGAGCAATAATTCTAGCCCTAGACCTCCTCAGTAACTCAAAAAATGCAACCTGTAGAATTTTTTAAACGTTGCCTATGGACATTTTTAAGGGTAAAAGTTTGTCGCCATTCCATGAGTGGGCGCAACTTTGAAGCGTGACATGTTGGGTATCAATTTACTCAGCGTAACATTATCTTTCACAATATAAAAACAATTGGGCTAACTTTTCTCTTGTCTTATTTTTTAATTCAAAAAAGTGATTTTTTTTTTTCAAAAAACTGTGCTTTTAAGACCGCTGCACAAATACAGTGTGACAAAAAGTATTGCAAAGACCGCCATTTTATTCTCTAGGGTGTTAGAAATATATATATATAATGTTTGGGGGTTCTAAGTAATTTTCTAGCAAAAAAAAAAATGTTTAACTTGTAAACACCAAATCTCCGAAAGAGGCTCGGTCCTTAAAGCGGAGCTCCGCCGGAAAAAAAAATATTAAAAGCCAGCAGCTACAGCTACAGCAGCTGCTGGCTTTTAATATCTGGACACTTACCTGTCCTGGAGTCCAGCGACGTCCGCAGCAGAGGACGAGCGATCGCTCGTCACTCTGCTGCCCCCTCCGCCATCCTCGCTGAGGGAACCAGGAAGTGAAGGGCCCTGCGGCTTCATGCCCGGTTCCCTACGGCGCATGCGCGAGTCGCGCTGCGCCGTTCTGATTGGTGCTCCTGTGTTCTGGGAGCCGAGTGTCTCCCAGAACACTACGGGAAGTCTGGGGAAAGTGACGTCACTCCCGCAGATTCCTGGAGAGAGGACTCCCGGATGTGGGTGAAAATACCTGTCTTAGACAGGTATCTTCACCCCCCTCCCCCCTAAAAGGTGTCAATTGTGACACCGGAGGGGGGGAGGGTTCCAAATAGCAAAAGTTGCTATTTAGGGTGGAGCTCCACTTTAAGTGGTTAAGTGTGCGGCCGCACATATGTGAACCCGGCATCACTTTGAACCGATATCTTTAAAATAGTCGCTTATAGACAATTTTAGGTATCATAGTGGTTCACTATTTCTCAGGTGCACACAATTTTTTAAATCTTGACATGTTTGGTGTCTATTTACTTGAGGCAACCTCATATTTTATACTTTGCCAAAAAAGTAGGTATTATGTTGCATTTGTGTGTAATACAATTCATTTCAGTGGATTCATTTCAGCGCGGGACATAAAAATTGCAACAGCCACCATTTTATTCTCCATGGGCTCTGCTTTCAGAAAATATATAAAGTTTGGGGGTTCTGATTAGTTTTTTAGGAATTTTTTTTTAATTTTAACGTGTGGAAAATGTAAAAATTAGCCAGGACATCAAAGATTTTTATTGCAGACTGTGTCCCTGCTGGAGGTTTATGTTCACTTCCTCTATAACCATACAGGAAGTGCCACAGGTACAGTGAGCGGCTGTTTTCACTACACTAAAAACTGACAAGGATTCTAAAAACAATTATGACTGAAGATGGGCAATATTTTTGCCACAGCACTCTTCACATTGCTATTCTGCCTTTTTTTTTTCTTCCTTCCAACAAAGTGGCTGAAAATAGCTACGGCGACAGAATCTTCACATCCGGTCCTCGCGCAATAGCCGAGCAATACCCGCAATACAGCGACTGCGGCGCTGAGGTCAGATGGGCGCGTCTACTCCGCGCTTGCGCACTGAGCTAGAGGAAGCGAATCTGATGCAACCGGCTGCCAGGCAGTGTGGGAGACATGGACGCGATCGGTGAAGGCACGGCTCGGCTTCAGCTGGGTGAGAGGGATGTGGGGGTTCTGTACAGACTGTGTGAGTGACAAGGCTTCCCATGTCCCTGTATGGAGGGGGCTGAGTGCTGTGCAGGACATATGGATGACAGGGGGGTGGAGAGAGCATGGCTGATGAATGGGGCTGACCATACACTGACTGTACTACCTGGTCAGTATAAGTGATGACATCACATGAATCGCCATTATAACCACTGTACTAAGGGACACATGGGGGGATAGAGGGGACACAAGGGGGGTATGGGAGACCCATGGGGTATATATGGAACACAAGGGATGTAAGGGGAACCATTGGGTAAATGGGGGACACAAGGGGTGTAGGGGAGCACAAAAGGGGTAGAGGGGACCCATATAGATGTGTAGGGGACACAAGGGGTGTAGGGGTACCCCATGGGGTTTATAGGGGTGTAAGGTGGAACCATGGGGTATATAGGGGGCTCATTGGGTATATGGGGAACACAAGGTGTGTTCCCCATATACAAAGGGGGGGGGGGTGTAGTGGACACAAGGGTTGTAAGGGAACCCATGGGGTATATAGGACACAAGTGTAAGGAAACCCATTGGATATATGGGGGACACAAGGGGTGTAGGGGGGATAGAGGGTACCCATATAGGGCTGTAAGGGGATCCATAGGGTATATTGGGGAACCAAGGGGTGTAGGGGAACACAAGGGGTGTAGAGGAGACCCATGTGGGGTATATAGAGGACTCAAGGGGTGTAAGGGGACCAATAGGGTATATGGGGGACACAAGGGGTGTAGAGGAGACCCATGTGGGGTATATAGGGGACTCAAGGGGCGTAAGGGGATCCATAGGGATTACAAGGGCTGTAAGGGGACCCATGGGGTATATGGAGGCTACAAGGGCTGTAAGGGGACCCATAGGGTATATGGAGGATACAAGGGCTGTAAGGGGACCCATAGGGTATATGGAGGATACAAGGGCTGTAAGGGGACCCATAGGGTATATGGAGGATACAAGGGCTGTAAGGGGACCCATAGGGTATATGGAGGATACAAGGGCTGCAAGGGGACCCATAGGGTATATGGAGGATACAAGGGCTATAAGGGGACCCATGGGGGAACACAAGGGGTGTAGAGGAGGCCCATAAGGTATATGGGGTACACAAGGTGTGTATGGGGACCCAATGGGGTGTAAGGGGAACACAAGGGGTGTAGAGGAGACCCATAGGGTATATGGAGGATACAAGGGCTGTAATAGGACCCATAGGGTATATGGGGGACACAAGGACTGTAAGGGGACCCATGGGGTATATGGGGGACACAAGGGGTGTATGGGGACCCAATGGAGTGTAGGGAACACAAGGGGTGTAGAGGAGACCCATAGGGTATATGGGGTACACAAGGGGTGTATGGGGACCCAATGGGGTGTAGAGGAGACCCATAGGGTATATGGAGGATACAAGGGCTGTAAGGGGATCCATATAGGGGTGTAGAGGGGACAGAGCACAACCCCATACACACAGAGATGGGACTAATGTAGGAATAGATTGTTATGGTTGATTGATAGGATACACTGTGGAATGTACCATGTGATCCCGGGGATGAAAATGGCAGCATTGAATGGAACTAGCGTTTCCAACAATGGACAATCTCTTCACTTTTCATGTTAGAGCCCCTGTCTAGTTGTGACTGCTATCCAGGGGGCTCCATCAGAGAGATTTCCCTTCACTTCCTGTCCTGATGACAATGTTGTACTTGTGTCACAGATCCCAGAAGGCTGATGTGAACGAACACCCTACAACATCCACCCCCATCTCAGCACCTCCAAAAATAATTTAAAAATTATGTTTTGGGTTTGTTGTTCTCAGATACGGTTAAAAGCTCCGGCGACAAATCCTTTTTTTTTTTCTTTTTTTTTCCCACAGTCATTCAGACACTTTCCTTGTCCTAACGTAATACTCGCAATTTATGTGTTTTTAATCAGCTGCTGTTCGTTTTCATATGGAAGATGAATTTATAAAATCACCTCCCGCTTGTTTCCATCTTGCTTGTGGGCATGTGAAGCCCACAAGCATTGTTTTCCGGGATGCAGTGAATGCTGAACTCCCAGCATTCACCGCTCGTTCCCGCGCATGCTCTGTAGTTTACGGCGAGCAGCGCCGTAAACTACAGGGTTGCCATTACAACGGGCAGCATCGTCGGAAGTTCCCGCCCCGTTGTGATGGCAATCAAACTGAAATGAAAAAAAAATCGCGTCACTTCCGCTTTCTAAATCCTGCGATAACTCGCGGCAGGCCTCCGCAATGACTCCTGGGAACGATGACACAAGCTCCCAGGAGACATTGCGGCACTGTGGAAATGGCGCAATGCACGCAGAATATCCGCAGAATACTAAGACCCAAAAACACAGAGGAACACCTGGCAAACACGGGTACTGTAGGAAAAAAAAAAATGTCAGTTTTTAATAGAATACTTTGCTGTAATGTGATTAAGCTACTGTTGTAAAATAGGGTGGAGCTCCGCTTTAAGTGACAACTTCCTGAGCTTTTATTTTTTGTTTTGTTTACTCTGTTGGCACTGAGCTGTTCTGGTGTCAGTAGAGAAACACTGACCAAGTCAAGGTTACGCTGATCTGTCCCTAAGTACTGTACATACTCGAGTATAAGCCAAGTTTTTCAGCACATTTATTTTTTATTTTTTTTTTGTGCTGAAAATGCCCCCCTCGGCTTATACTCGAGTCACCTTTTTGCGCCTGATCTCCCGGACTTTGGGGACCCGGTATCAGCCGGCCGGTACTTGGCACACATGTAGCCCCACTCTTCCTCTACAAGTGTGCAGTTTGTTGGCCGGGGAGCAACGATTTTTCAAAGCCGGGCACTCCTTCCATAGACTCCCATGTTAAACAGTAATTTTTCCGGTGACTTTGGGGACCCGAAACTTTGCACACATGTAGCCCCATTTCTCCTCTACAAGTGTGCAAAGTTTGTTGTCCGCGGGACCTACGGCCGGGGAGCACCGATTTTTCAAAGCCGGGCACCCCTTCCATAGACTCCCATGTTAAACGTCGGTCTAGTCATGGGCACAGTGAGGCATGCACATGGACACAGTGAGGCATGCAGGTGGACACCCTAGGCTTATACTCGAGTCAATACGTTTTCCCAGTTTTTTTGTGGTAAAATTAGGTGCCTCGACTTATACTTGAGTATATACGGTAGGTGTCCATGGTTGTTTGAACCCAGAAGTCCTGCACCCCTCGGTTGCCTTTGTACAATGTTTCTTCCCTTCCCTCAGGTCAGATTGGGGTAGGTCAGAAGTTATTTTTTTTGAATATTTTATGAGGTTTTATATTGTGTTGCAAGGTTTTTATTTAATATACTGTAGGGGAATTTTGGGGAAACCTGCTGTCATTAACCTCTAAATAAAAGGTCTTCATTGTCTCCATACAGAAGAAATGTATGTGTCAGAGAAAGAAGGGGATGATGCCGCTGGTGATGGGACCAAGGAGAAACCCTTTAAAACTGTTCTTAAGGTAATTCACCTGATAGAAGTCTCTGTTCTCTAAGCAGTGTGCTATATGACTTTCACAGCTGAGGCTCTAATCTGGTTTTGCCTTTCTGCTTTCAATCGTATTACACCCTACATCACAGGTGTCAAACACAAGGCCCGCGGGCCGAATCCGGCCCTCCAGGCCATTTCATGTGGCCCTTGCACCTCTCCTGCAGCTGCAGGAAAGCTCCAGGCCTCCTCTGGTCCCCCTCCAGACACTTACTTTATGCTTTCAAGCAATGCATCCAGCTTCTTCCCAGCAGCAGCATAAGGAAAGGGGGGTGCACTGTGATGTAAAGGAATAGTGGGGGACTCAACTTCTGATGGTCGGGTGGCTCTTGCCATTTAATGTAAAGGGGAGGGGATGCGCTGGACATCTAATCTTACAGATACAATCGGCCCTTTTGAGGACAATCATAATGCTGATGCGGCCCACGATGAAATTGAGTTTGACACCCCTGCCCTACATCATGGGAACACCTTTATGATGAAGGAAAAACAAGTCTTAGAGCCTGAACACCGCTTTGTAACTTTGGCATGTGTTAGTAAACTGTGCATATCATCTCGACTACTTAGTGTATCTAGGTGGATTATACTGCATTTATTTATTTTTCCTACAGGACAAACTGAGCTTTTTTTTGTAATTTAATATCTGGGTGTTTTAAGTAGGAGAAAAAAAAGCGACACATGCCTTATTGTTTTTTTGGGCCATATCAAAACATACAGTATGTGATGTTGCTGCAATAATCATCAGCAGCAGGAGAATTTATTTTGCGTTGTTCTTTGGTAGGTCATGGTACCAGCAAAACAATAAGTACCGTACATAAAAAAAATGTGCTGAAAAACTCGGCTTATTCTCGAGTATATACGGTATGTTTTTTGTTGTTTTTTTGTTGTTTTTTTTTAAAAAAGGAGGCTAAATTTAAGTGGGGGGATTTGTGTTATGAGTGGGGATTTGTGCTGGAAGGGATGATCGGGGTAATTTGTGCTAGGAGGGGAGATTTGGGGGTCCTGGATATTAAAAAGTATTATAATGCAATAATATTATCACAGGTGTTAGAATGGGTAAAAATGAATAAGGAAAAAGGATGGGTTAAATGGAAAACACGATTATTCGGGTTGCACTGGGGAAAATCATTTGGATCCCACCTGAATTTAAAGAAATTCGTGAAAATGCACATGTTATCACAAAGAAAAGTTTATTAACTTGGGACTGGATACACAAAAAGGAAAAATGGGAATTTATTTCACCTCTGATACCACTAAAAGAAACGAATTCCTTTACATTGGGGAAAGGGAGATTGTTTGGGGAATAGATTAACCAGTTTACAACCACCTGCCGACAAATAACGTCGACAAGGTGGTTGCTTAACTCTGGGAGGATGTTGTATAACGTCCTCCCAGAATTACGCGCCCCCTGGGGCGCGCACATGGGAATCTCCGTGACCGCCGGGTCCAGAGGACCCGGCGCATCACGAATCGCGGTAAATCGCCGCTGATAGCGGCCGTTTACCACGTGATCGCTCCGTCAAATGACGGAGCAATCACTTGTAAACAGACCGGCGTCATGTGATGACGCCGGTTCCTCTCTCCCCTCTCTGTACCGATCAGTAAAGTGTGAGAGGAGAGGGGGAGAGAGCGAATCATGGCAGCAGCACTGGGCTGGATCTGTGACAATTGCAGTCACAGATCCAGTCATCTATCCATCCCTGCTCAGCCATCCCTGCGCAATACTCTGCAATACCCTGTGCAATACCCCCTGTGCAATTCCCTGCAACACTCCGCAATGCCCGGCAATACGCCGCAATGCCCGGCAATACTCTGCAATAACCACTTCCTGCCCGCCGGCCGTCATATGACGTCCTTGACTTTGTGCGGGGATATCTGAATGATGGGAGCAGCTATAGGCATCATTCAGATATCAGCTTTTTCAGCCGGCGATTCCCTACACCATAACAACAATCATAGCGGCTGTTCCACCGCTTGATCATTCTTACGGGAGGCGAGAGGGGATGTCCCCCCCCCCCCCCCCGCCGCCCTCCGGTGCTTCTACCGACTCACCGCTACGATCAAAGCCAGGATTGTTTTTGTTTTTTGAGTTTTTTTTCCAGGCTTCCCAGCCTAGAGGTGAGATGTGGGGTCTTATTGACCCCATATCTTACTGTAAAGAGGACCTGTCATGCCATATTCCTATTACAAGGGATGTTTACGTTCCTTGTAATAGGTATAAAAGTGATCAAAAAAATGTTTGGGGCGGAAAAACATGTCAAACTAAAATAAATAAAGTAAAATGAACAATAAAAAAATATATATATATTTTTTTAAGCGCCCCTGTCCCCGTGAGCTCGCATACAGAAGCGAACGCATACGTAAGTCCCGCCCACATATGAAAACGGTTTTCAAACCACACGTGAGGTATCGCCGCGAACGTTAGAGCGAGAGCAATAATTTTGTCCCTAGACCTATTTAAAGCGTCGCCTATGGGGATTTTTAAGTAGCGAAGTTTGGCGCCATTCCACGAGCATGTGCAATTTTTAAGGGTGACATGTTAGGTATCTATTTAC
The DNA here is from genome assembly GCA_029206835.1 of Rana muscosa. Taxonomy (NCBI): domain Eukaryota; kingdom Metazoa; phylum Chordata; class Amphibia; order Anura; family Ranidae; genus Rana; species Rana muscosa. The sequence goes on from CM055116.1 coordinate 1,207,537,841, forward strand.
TCGGCGTAACTTCATCTTTCACATTATGCAAAAACATTGGGCTAACTTTACTGTTTTTTTATTTATTTATTTATTTATTTTTTTAAGCACAAAACATTTTTTTCCGTAAAAAAAAAAAAGCGTTAAAAAATTGCTGCGCAAATATCGTGCGAGATAAAAAGTTGCAACAACCACCATTATATTCTCTAAGGTCTTTGCTAAAAAAACATATATAATGTTTTGGGGTTCTATGTAATTTTCTAGCAAACAAATGATGATTTTTACATGTAGGAGAGAAATGTCAGAATTGGCCTGGGTGCTCCAGAACGCCTGAAGGTGCTCCCTGCATGTTGGGCCTCTCTATGTGGCCACGCTGTGTAAAAGTCTCACACATGTGGTATCGCCATACTCGGGAGGAATAGCAGAATGTGTTTTGGGGTGTAATTTGTGGAATGCATATGCTGTGTGTGAGAAATAACCTGCTAATATGACAATTTTGTGAAAAAAAAAAAAAGAGAAAAACAAAATCTTGATTTTGCAAAGAATTGTGGGAAAAAATGACAACTTCAAAAAACTCACAATGCCTCTTTCTGAATACCTTGGAATGTCTTCGTTCCAAAAAGGGGTCATTTGGGGGGTATTTGTACTTTTCTGGCATGTTAGGGTCTCAAGAAATGAGTCAGTACTTCAGGTGTGATCAATTTTCAGATATTGGCACCATCGTTTGTGGACTCTATAACTTTTACAAAGACCAAATAATATGCACCAATTTGTACTTATTTTTACCAAAGATATGTAGCAGTATAAATTTTGGCCAAAATTTATGAAGAAAAAATAGTAATTTGCAAAATTTTATAACAGAAACGAAAAAAAAATCATTTTTTTACAGAATTTTTAGTCTTTTTTTTTCTCTTATAGCGCAAAAAATAAAAAACCCAACGGTGATTAAATACCACCAAAAGAAAGCTCTATTTGTGTGAAAAAAAGGACAAAAAATTCATATGGGTACAGTGTTGTATGACTGAGTAATTGCCATTCAAAATGTGAGAGCACCGAAAGCTGAAAATTGGTCTGGTTATTAAGGGGGATTAAGTGCCCAGTGGTCAAGTGGTTAAGAAAGAAGATGCACAATTAAGACATCACAAGGAAAGGGAAAATATACACGTTACATGAGTTAAAACAAAAAAAGGAGTTATTAGTTATAGATGAATGGCGGTACTCCCAGCAAAAACACTTTGTTACATCATTACCACAGCCATTAAGATCTGAGGAGGATTTACGACCGTTTGAGCGGCTATGTATGGCAGAAGGAACAGGGAGAGCGATCTCCAGGATCTATAGGGTCCTGGGGAGATTAGAATGGCCGGAAATGCTGCCATTCATAACAAAGTGGGAAGAAGAACTGGGACGAGCAGAGAAAGATCAGGACAAGTATCAAAAGAAGTTTCACGACTATATTGGTGTGCGTGTGGGGAGGTGGGAATGATGGCCCATATATGGTGGACGTGTCCAAAAATGTTTAATTACTGGGGAGAGGGTGTTACAAGTAATTAAAGAGATAACTGGTATAGAGATTCGAGAAGATCCATGGGGGTGTTTGTTTCATGGGGTAAAAACGGCAAATAAACAATACCTGAGAACACTGGTGCCCCATTCAATAAACGCTGCTAAAAGTTTAATACCTCGACAATGGCAAGAGAAGGAAAGGCCCAGGATGGGAAGTTGGTGCAGAAAAGTAGATGAGATTTTCAATATGGAATTTCTTAGGTTTAGTGGAGAAGAAGGAATAGAACATTTTTAAAATACATGAAAAAACCTGGAGAGCGTTTAAGCAGTCAGGGAGATATGTAGAATTTATGAGAGCAGAGGAAGGAATGGGGTCGGAGCCACAGTAGGGGTATAGATAAAGAGGGGGGTCAATAAAAGGTAATTAGTACATGGGGGATGTTAAGTGATGGATTTTATATTTGGATATTGATGTATTAATTTCTATAAAAAAATAGAGATATTGGGGGAAAAAAAAGTATGTGTGCTGGGAAGGGAGAAAAGGATTAGTGCTAGGAGGGCAGTTGGAGGGGAGGGGGAGAGGATTTGTATTGGGAAAATGAGTTTTGGGGGCAGAAGTGGCGTAACAATTTATTTTAGGAGGCTAAATTTAAGTGGGGGGGGGGTTGTGTTAGGAGGGGGTTTTATACTAGTAGAGGGATTTGTGTTAGGAGGGGGGGACTTGGGGGGGGGGGGTGATATGTGCTGGAAGGGATGATCGGGGTGAGGTAGGGGATTTTTGCTGACACATAATGCTCATAAATCTGGGAGGGGGCGCACACTCGTTGGCATCTTTGCCCTTAGCACTAGATGACCTTTTCCCGGCACTGCCTGGAAGTGCAGAATCGCTAGTGTGCCACCCAGTAGTAAATCTGCTATGGTGCGGTCATTAACTTTTTAACAATTTAACCAATGACCACACAGCAAAAAGATAAAAAGCTGGACCCTTCCCTCCTTTATTTAGGAATAAAAAAAGTATCAGTTTGGTGGACTCAATGCTCCTGAACAGGTCTGTAAGGGGAAACATTCAGATGATTGGCCAGTAATTATCCTTGACATTGATTATGACCATATAAATGCATTAGGTTGTGGGGGGTGAACATTGTAAAGTCATTAGAACATTTCCCTCTGGGTCCAGAGATGTCCAGGGGTTGGTATCATATGATGGTTCAAGCACCGTCTGGGTGGAACAAATCACCTGCAGGCCACAATGAGGGAATAGCAGTTACCCAAAAGGCATTTCTCTTCTTACAGAGGGTTGTTTGTATACATTCCTCAGGGATCCTCTTACCTTCTACACCAGTTAAATGTTTCTGATTTATCATCGTCTCTTTTGCTCTGGAACTACCACATAGCCATGAGCAAGGGATTGGCAGCTCCCTTCAGATGCTTCTGATACAGGTTTTCTTGCTTTGTCAATAACAGCAGTGATAATGCTGTTAACCTGTCACAGATCGGAACAATTCAAATTGAGCAAATAATGAAACCTTTAGTAAAAACATGTCAAACTATTTGTGGGTGCAGAAAGAGAAAGCAGCTGAATTTAAATGCTGATTCTCCTTGCTGATCAGTGAAGTCAGCCATCACATTCACAAACCTGCCGAGAGGCTCAGTAAACCAGAGGGCGTGACTTTTACCGAACAATCTAAAGTTAGCATAAACCGGTTTCTACCTTTTTTTACTTCCTACTGTATTTGTGTCCGAGGCGTAACTAGAACCTTCAGGGTCCTGGTGCAAGAAACCATGAAGGGCTCCCCTCACCCCCTCTTCCATCAGAGCCCTGGGTTTCCATTTCTGGGAGGGCATCCTCTCAGAAACCTGCCTCCCACGTTCTGCCTGGGGCATGCACGCTCTGTGACCCAGCTGATCACAGATGATCACGGTAAAGGGCCAACCACAGCGGCTCTTTACCATGTGATCAGCTGATCACATGTAAACAGACTTGCCGGTTATCTGCAGTCCTTTCTTCCCACGCTGTGTATGTGTGAGGAAAAGAAAAGCCATTAACCAGCAAAAGTGTTAGTACATTGTTTTAATCAGGGCTCTGATCATCAGTGCCCCCTATCGGTGCCACATATCGGAGCCCATCAGTACTCATCAATGCTGCCCATCAATGCCCCCTATCGGTGCTCATCGGTGCCCCCTATCGGTGCTCATCGGTGCCCCCTATCGGTGCTCATCGGTGCCCCCTATCGGTGCTCATCGGTGCCCCCTATCGGTGCTCATCGGTGCCACTTATCGGTGCTCATCAGTGCCCCCTATCGGTGCCACTTATCGGTGCTCATCAGTGCCCCCTATCGGTGCCACTTATCGGTGCTCATCAGTGCTGCCTATCGGTGCCGCCTATCTCAGCAGGACTCTGAGCTGAGAGTGTCTCTCATATGGCTCCTAGCCTGCACTGACAGGCCCCCCTCCCCCCACACAGATGTGTGAGGAGAGAGCTACTGATCTGCTCCTTCTCCGTGTGTGTGTGTGTGTGTGTACCGCGGGAACTGTGAAGCTAAACAGCTGAGTTTGATCATTTACAGTTCCTATGGTACACACACACGTGAAGGAGCAGATCGGCAGCTCTTTCCTCTCCCATCCATCCAGGAGGGGGCAGGACTGTCAGCGCAGGCTATAAGCCGTATGAGAGACACTCAGCTCAGAGCCCTGCAGCAAGTAACCCCGCTGGGGCCCCCACCGTGGCGGAAGGCTGGTGCCTTATCCCCCCTTCACAGCTTTTACCCACTCAGTGATCCGTCCCGGATCCTGGCAACAGGGATGTCTTACTCTGAACTGGGACACTCGGACAGAGCAGAGCGTTGCTTGGCATGACATCAAGGTGAGCAGAAGCTTGCTCAGTGTGAAGCTGGAAGAGAAGGGAGCCTGACTATGTTGGAAGAGATGCATTATATCACTCTCTGTCCTTGCAGAGATAGAGAAAAAAAAAAAAAAGTGTACGAAGAAAAAAAAATAATATTAATAATGGAAAAAGAAAAAAAAAACCTAGGTCAAGGTTTGATCTAGGTCAGTGCCAGAGTTAGTGTTTGGGTCAGGGTCAATATTTTTTGGACAGAATTTTTATCAGTGTCAGTTAGTGTTGGTGTGTTTTAGGTAGGATTTAAAAAACAAAACAAATGTGCACTGTTGATTCTGGGCTGTCCTACGTGTATAAAGAACAACCAACATACACATATGTAGTATCGCTGCGATTGCCAGGAGCAGGAGAATTTATTTTGGGCTGTTTTTTGGTGGTAGGTTATGGTAGTAGCAAGAAATATACATAATTTTTATTTTTTACTACTATTTTAGGCCAGTTTTCCTTTGATAAAAAGAAATCGGGACATATCCATTACCATTTGCCACCAAATGAAAGCCCAATTTGTCCTGAAAAAAACTGTATAATCCACCTGGGTGAACAAAGTAGTTGTGGTGATATGTACGTTTTTTTTTTTTTTTTTTTTTCTTTCAAAATTATTTTATTTTTATAGTATATAAGGTACAGTTCGATACAATTAATTATTGTTTTAAAGTTTCATAAACCAATAAATCATGGATGGTGACCAGATGAAACAAATCAGTATTAAATGGCTCTATTTTAAATAATAAAAACATTTTTGAGGAAAAATACAACTCTATTGGGCCCAACTAAGAAAAAATCTGGGCCCGGTGGGGACACCCAAGAAATAGAAGTATTCTCAATCCCCGGCACCACTGCCGGCGGAGAGAATACCCCACCCCCCAATGACCCCAAACCCAGATCAAAGAGGCCATTTTATCAAAAATATAAAGCCCAATAGATAAGAACATAAGATAAGTTTATCAATAACTTGTATGATAACAGTGAAAAAACATGGGGGATAAGTTTTCTCTCGTCTATATATATATTTAGAGACCCTAGAGAACAAAATGGCGATCATTGCACGTCACACAGTATTTACGCAGCAATTTTTCAAACAGTTTTTTTGAAAAAGGGAAAAATTAATTTTACTGCAAAAATACATAATATATAACCCATTTTTTTTGGTAAGATTTAAAATATGGTGTTACGCCAAGTAAATAGATGCCTAACGTGTCACACTTTAAAATTGCGCACACTCGTGGAATGCAGCCACACTACAGCGCTTAATAATCTCCATAGGCATCGCTTTAAAACTTTTTATCTCAGATTACCAGTTTAGAGTTAGAGGAGGTCTAGTATTATTGCTCTTGCTATAACTTTGACGGCAATACCTCACATGTGGTGCGATTGCAGTTTATATATGTGACCTATGTATGTTTGCTTCTGCGTGCGAGCATGAGGGAATGGGGGCACATTAAAACGTTTTTATTATTTTTTTGCACTGTTCATTTTTAATTTTTTTTTTTTGTTATCACTTTTATTCCTAATACAAGAAATGGAAACATCCCTTGTAATAGGAATAAGGCATGACGGGTCCTATTTATGGTGACATCTGGGGTCAATAAGACCCCAGATATCTCCTCTAACCTGGAAAGCATGATAGATATAGATTTTTGCTTTCCAGGGGGGAAAATGGCAGTGTTTACATCTCCCAGGATCATAGTGGTGGCCGGAGACCAATACAGTTCATAGTCAGCTCTATTGTAAACTGCTGCTGGATTGGCTCTCTGACTTCCCAATTGCATGGGAGAGGCAACATGGGGAGGGGGGGAGTCCCCTCCTGCTGCCTGTAAAAAAAAAAAATGCCCGTAGCTGCAGACATCATCCAAGATATCTCCACTACAAGTCCCTGACGTCCTATGACGGCCTCCTGGTTGGAATTGGTTAAAGGGGGAGAAAAAAAAGCAGGCAGAGAGCAAAACACCGGACACCGGCATTGCATGTGGTGTCCATTTTTTTGCCGGCTCCATAGGTGGAAGGAAAGAAAATTGCTCAATTCCCCCATCAACACAGTCAGTGTTAATGGGGAAATCCCTCCTGCAGCGCTATTGTGTTGGGGAGCCTTCCCTGCCAGCAGAACGCAATGCTCACTGCTGGTGGTTATAGCCACTGGCAGTAATCGCATGCAAAAAATCTGACAGGCTGGTTGTACTGAAGTAGATGTCCATAGATAGAATTTTGGCTGGTTCCTGCTGAACCTTTTGACCTTTAATCTATCTTTTGGCCAGATTTACCACAGCTTGTTTGGCACCATCTCTGTGTGGAGGCGGACATCTTAGTAGAGGCAGGGCTTTGCTTATTAAAGCGGAGGTCCACACAAAAAGTGAACCTCCGGTGTCACTTTTGGCACCTTTCAGGGGGGAGGGGGGTGCAGATACCTGTATAATACAGGTATTTGCACCTACTTCTGGGAATAGACTCCCGGGGGAGTCGCGCCCCTTAGCGTCACACCCCCGCTGGCTTCTGGGAAACGCACTGGTCCCAGGAAACAGCTGGGAACCAGTGAGGGCGTGGCTCGCGCATGCGCAGTAGGGAACCGGGCAGTGAAGCCGCAACGCTTCACTTCCGGATTCCCTCACAGAGGATGGCGGTGGGCGCAGCCGAGAGACGAGCGATTGCTCAGCCTCGGCTGCCGACATCGCGGGCGCGCTGGACAGGTAAGTGTCCATTTATTAAAAGTCAGCAGCTGCAGTATTTATAGCTGCTGGCTTTTTAAAAAAAAATTAAAAATTTGGATGGACCTCCGTTTTAATGTCAGAGTCCCCCCCCAGCATGGAGAATAGTGAGCAGCACAGTAGTGATCTCTCCAAATCTCCCACCCAATCATCTCAGATTAGCAGTCAGAGTCAGCAGTGCCTTAGATCTCACATTGCAGATTTGCAGCTATGCGGCTGTAGATACTGGAGTGCCTAAGCACCCTTGTATGCCAGGAAGTGCCTAGGCACCCTTGTATGCCAGGAAGTGCCTAGGTATTTTTCAGGAGAAAATGAAGACAAAGGGTACACTTTTCAAGGTAAAATTTAATATTGATACATGTTCCTTATATCATGGCAAATCATCTTCACTTTTTGAGTTTAGGTCCAGTATTACACCTTCTACATTTTTTTTCATTGTATGTTTTTGCTTTGAATTGCCTGGTCTAGTAACAGGTTCCCTTTACTGCATTATAGTGCTATTTGGAAAAATATCTTATTCTTATTACCTGTGGTTACTTATGCATGGATACTAGAGCTGCACGATTCTGGCTAAAATGAGAATCACAATTTTTTTGCTTGCAATAAAGATCACACTTCTCTCGCGATTCTCGCGGCGTAACATCATCTTTCACATTATACAAAAAAATTGGGCTAACTTTACTGTTTTTTGTTTTTTTAAATTCATTGAAGTGTATTTTTTTCCCCCAAAAATTGTGTTTGAAAGACTGCTGCGCAAATACAGCGTGACATAAAATATTGCAACAATCACCATTTCTTTTTCGTACATCACGGGACACAGAGCGACTTAGTCATTACTAATGGGTTATATAGATTACCTTCAGGTGTTGGCACTGGCCAATTCCAAACCGGAAGTACCCTCCCCTATATAAGCCCCTCCCATCCGGGAGCACCTCAGTTTTTTGCCAGTGTCTAAGGTGTTGGCCAAAGAGTAACATGTGTTTTCACTGGACTTGCGTACAGGTTCTTTTGGGCCTTAGTAAGCTGTTCCGGATCCCACCAAAAAAGCTTCATAGCTAAACGGTCGGTACCCGGGCCTTGCAGCAGAAGAGCAAGGTTTTGCCTGTAATGCCTCTCTTAGGAGGGCTGGACCCTGGGATCCAGAGCTCTGGTCATACCCACGACCAAGATGTTGTCTGTGCAGGGTGCTATACAGGTCCAGGGGAGTGGAATCCTTGGGAACCCGGTCCCTGAAGGTTTAATTACAATGCCTGCCGTGATAGGTGAAGTTTGGACTTCTGTGGACCAAACAAAGTCCTGCGGCGGGGATCAGGTAAGTGGGGGCCCCCAGGAACTTGGTTCTATTGGGGGACCCCCAAGCCTAATTTGTCTTTCTGTCTGTTACCTAACGGTATTCCCGCTAAATATCTGTGTTTGCCTGTAACTACTGAAAATGTAAAATTTTAATAGTAGTCAAGAAAAAAAAAAAGGGACCGCGGTACCTGTGTTAAACCACTAGAGGACGCTGTAGTTTATTTTTCTTGTCATGTGGATCTTTGGTTTTCTCAAGTCAAAAGATCCAGGCAGTTGGTAAGTTTCTCTGTGGGAATCCACTTCCTCTGCCCTGTTGCTGCGCTCATCCACCGCACAGGCCCTCCGGCAAAAAGGGCCCTGGCTCCTAGTCCCTGTTTGATTTTGAAAAGGGCGCCAATGGCGCACGGGCGCGTGCACGCGCCTCCTATGAAAAAAAAGGGGCGGGTTGGGTGGATGACGCTTGATGCGCGCCGCGGCGCTTCTGCGCATGTGCAGGCGTCCCAGCATGGTTACAAGACACAGTACAAGTGTCAGCTGGATGCAAACAGAGCTAGCAACAAACAGTGGCACACAGAGGCGGTTGATGCAGGCATCCCTATAGAAAGGCACTTTAGTGGACACCAGCTGGTATATAGCAGCAACTGTGTTAGACTATTACCAGCAAAAATTGGTGTATGACGACGGGAATACCTCAGCTTTGTGCTTAAAGGATATGTCGTCCAGACGCTCCGGAAATAGGTCTTCCAGGAAGCCAAAGGGGTCTCCATCGGGCTCTGAGGATATTGGGCATGCTTGTACTGCACCAATCTCCCCTGAGAATTCAGAGGTCAGTAGCCGTAGAAACCCCGCAGGAATGCCTGGTGCTGCGGCTGTCCCCAGTCCACCTGCTCCTGTATATATAACAGAGGAGGTTTTATCCTCAACTCTGGGAGGATTGGAAGAGAGATTAACAGCATTAATCGCTGCTTCCCTGTCACAGGAAAAGCTCGTCCGATCTCCGTCTCCTCCTTCAGAGTGCCTGTTAGTGGAGGAACAGCCCCACACAGAGATCGACCTACCTGAAGGGGATCAGGATGAGGTTGATTCAGTTATGGAGGAATCAACAGTGGAAGAACCTTTCTCAGCATCTCAGGCTGAAAGATTATGGGTTCAGTCTCTGACTAACATGGTCCGATCAGCATTTAAAATGCCTCTGGCGGTACCACCATCCACTACGGTTTCCTCGCTGGGGTCGCTAAAAGCTCCCCAGGCTGTCTGTTCCTTCCCAATCCACCCTTTATTAGAAGGGCTTATTTACCAGGATTGGGAGCATCCTGATAAAATATTTGCTCCCCCCAAGAGATTTCCGGTGATCTATCCCATGGAGGATAAGTTCATAAAAAAATGGAGGGTCCCTACAGTGGACGCAGCCATCTCTTCTGTTAACAAATCACTGACATGTCCAGTAGATAATGTTCCAATGTTCAAAGACCCAATAGATAAAAAATTGGAGTCTTTACTAAAATCTGCTTTCTCTACAGCAAGCATGGTGACACAACCTGCGGTAGCAGCGATTGGAGTCTGCCAAGCGGTGAAAGATCAGTTGAAACAAGTCTTAAGGGACTTACCAGATCAGCAGGCTCTTGCCCTAGCTGACCTGCCTAGAGCCTTGTGTTTTGCGGTGGACGCCATAAAGGATACAATCCAACAGGCCTCCCGCTTTACGCTGTCTATAGTACATATGCGTAGGCTTCTGTGGCTCAAAAACTGGTCTGCTGAAGCTCCCTGTAAAAAACTGCTGGTTAGCTTCCCATTTCATGGAGAACGCTTATTTGGAGAAGATCTGGACAAATATATCCAGAAAATTTCTGCCGGTAAAAGTTCACTCTTACCGGTTAAGAACAAGGGTAGAAGTCCTTCTTTTAAGAGGCCTACTTCTCCAGTCCCGGGCACATCGGCTGTGAAGCAGTTCCGACGGCCTCCGCGGTCAAATTCAGGGGGCAGAAATCAGGGACAATCACAGGGTAACAAGAAGCCCTGGCTCAAGAGAGGTACAAAACCTCCCCCCAAGGCATGAAGCGTTGCCCCCACTCAATCGGGTGGGGGGAAGACTTCAGTTGTTCACAGAGACCTGGCGGGACACCATCAGAGACAGATGGGTGCTCTCCGCAGTAAGTCTGGGATACAAGCTGGAGTTAAAAGGCACTCCTCCTGCCCAATTTATGATGTCAAACGTGCCAAGAGATCCCCAGAAGAGAGGATCCCTCCTTCTGGCACTAGAACAACTATTGCTCCAAGGTGTAATCATGAAGGTTCCCCTGGAAGAAATCGGATTCGGGTTTTACTCGAACCTTTTCACAGTCCCCAAACCAAATGGGGACGTGAGGCCCATATTAAATCTAAAAGGGCTAAACAAGTTCCTAAATATCAGGACTTTTCGGATGGAGTCGATCCGATCGGTGGCCACCGCCCTACAAGGGCAGGAATGGTTAGCCTTGATCGACATAAGGGATGCTTATCTGCATATTCCCATCTTTCCGGCCCACCAGAAATTTCTACGCTTTGCAGTAGAAGGGCGCCATTTTCAGTTCAGAGCCTTACCTTTCGGTCTGGCCACAGCACCACGAGTGTTCACAAAAATTCTGGCCCCATTATTGGCCAATCTAAGAACACAGGGTGTAACGATAATGGCATATCTAGACGACCTGCTACTAATAGACCACTCAGTGGAAAAGCTGGAAGTAGCTATTCACAAGACAATCAAGTATCTGGAATATCACGGTTGGATTATCAACCGGGACAAGTCAGCTCTAAGACCAGTCAAAAGTCTGGAATACTTAGGGCTAAGGCTGGATTCAAATCAGAGAAAGCTTTTCTTACCTCCAGAGAAGGTGTCGTCTTTAAAAGATTTGACCCACTTAGTGGGTACAAAAAGAAAACCATCCATACGCCTCTGCATGAGGCTGCTGGGGAAAAATGGTGGCTTCATTCGAAGCGGTACCCTACGGTCAATTCCATTCAAGGAATTTGCAAAGGGCCATACTGTCAGCCTGGAACAAAAAAGTTCAGGCTTTAGGCTTACCAATGTCCCTGTCCCCTTCCGTTCGCAAGAGCCTCCATTGGTGGTTGGTGCCCCAGAATCTGGAAAAAGGGAAACCCTTCAGTCCGGTTTCTTGGAAGGTAGTCACTACAGATGCCAGCCTCATAGGCTGGGGGGCAGTACTGGAGCAATGGTCTCTCCAGGGCAAGTGGTCAGAAGCAGAAAAGGCCCTGCCCATCAATCTCTTAGAGATACGAGCAGCCCGGTATGCCCTAGTAGCATGGACATCCAAACTCCAAGGGTCCCCTGTCAGAATTCAATCAGACAATGCCACAGCAGTGGCATATATCAATCACCAGGGTGGCACCAGGAGTCGTGCAGCCCAGAGGGAAGCAAATTGCATCCTGGAGTGGGCAGAAAAATATGTCCCAGCCATATCCGCGGTTTTCATCCCAGGAGTGGAAAATTGGAGAGCGGACTTTTTAAGTCGCCAGCAATTATGCCCGGGGGAATGGTCTCTTCACCCCGAGGTTTTCCAGGCAATATGCCAGCGGTGGGGAACACCGGATGTAGATCTGCTAGCATCCAGATTCAACGCAAAGGTGGACAGATTTGTGTCTCGCACAAGGGATCCTCTAGCTTGCGGCTCGGATGCCCTAGTGTTCCCTTGGGATCAGTTCAAGCTGATATATGCATTCCCACCGCCACAATTGTTACCGCGATTACTCCGCAGAATCAGGGTAGAAAAGAAACCAGTGATTCTGGTGGCTCCAGCGTGGCCCCGAAGGGCATGGTACGCGGAGATTGTAAAAATGTCAGTGAGGAGTCCTTGGACCCTCCCACATCGTCCGGGCCTGCTGTCGCAGGGACCGATATACCACCCTTCCTTACCAGCCCTAGGTTTGACGGCCTGGCTATTGAAGCCCGCATTCTGAAAAAGAGAGGGCTCTCTAATTCTGTGGTATCTACCATGATCAATGCCAGGAAGCCGGTATCCAGGCAGATCTATTATAGGATCTGGAAAGCGTACATTAAGTGGTGTGAGGCCAAGAAATGGCATCCACGTAAGTACATGATAGGGAGGATTTTGGACTTCCTACAGTGGGCTGTAGATAGGAAGCTGGCCTTGAGTACTATCAAGGGTCAGATTTCGGCCTTGTCAATATTTTTTCAAAGGCCCTTGGCTTCGCATTCACTAGTCAAAGCTTTCATACAAGGAGTGATGCGTATTAGCCCTCCGGTTAGTATTCCCATATGTCCTTGGGACTTAAACCTGGTTCTGTCAGTTCTACAGAAACAACCGTTTGAACCATTGCAACACATTTCCTTGGTTCTTCTCACCAGGAAATTGATTTTCTTAGTAGCCGTTTGTTCGGCTAAAAGAGTATCGGAATTAGCCGCCTTGTCCTGTAAGGAGCCATATCTGGTTGTCCATAAGGACAGAGTAGTATTACGTCCTCATCCAGCCTTTCTTCCTAAGGTGGTATCGAGGTTTCATTTGAACCAAGATGTGGTTCTTCCTTCTTTTTTCCCCAAACCTAGCTCGGTAGAGGAAAAGTTATTACATTCCTTGGATGTAGTAAGAGCAGTTAAAGCTTATCTAAAAGCCACTGCTCAGATTCGCAGAACGGATACTTTGTTTATTCTGCCGGAAGGCCCTAAAAAGGGTCAGGCAGCATCAAAATCCACTTTAGCCAAGTGGATTCGACAGGTCATAATACAAGCCTATGGCTTGAGAAAGAGACCGCCTCCGTTCAAAGTTAGGGCGCACTCCACAAGAGCAGTTGGAACTTCATGGGCAGTGCATCACCAGGCCTCCCTGGCTCAAGTATGTAAGGCCGCAACATGGTCTTCGGTACACACGTTTACTAGATTCTACCAGGTAGACGTTAGAAGTCAGGAGGATGTCGCCTTTGGGCGCAGTGTGTTGCAGGCCGCAAAAGATCCTCATGCCTGATGGCGCCCAGCTTATGTATCCCTCCCCTCATTTGGCATTGCTTTGGGACGTCCCATTAGTAATGACTAAGTCGCTCTGTGTCCCGTGATGTACGAAAAAGAAAAAGGGATTTTTATAACAGCTTACCTGTAAAATCCTTTTCTTGGAGTACATCACGGGACACAGAGCTCCCACCCCTCTTTTTGGGACACTTATTGCTTGGCTACAAAACAGAGGTGCTCCCGGATGGGAGGGGTTTATATAGGGGAGGGTACTTCCGGTTTGGAATTGGCCAGTGCCAACACCTGAAGGTAATCTATATAACCCATTAGTAATGACTAAGTCGCTCTGTGTCCCGTGATGTACTCCAAGAAAAGGATTTTACAGGTAAGCTGTTATAAAAATCCCTTTTTTAGGGTCTCTGCTAAAATATATAATGTTTGGGAGTTCCAAATAATTTTCTAGCAAAAAAATACTGATTTTAACTTTGTAGGAAACATGTGTCAGAAAAGGGTTTAGTCTTTAAGTGGTTAAACTTCCCTCCTCTACAGACTGCAGTTCATTCCTTTGATCTAAGAAGGAAAAGCTACAATGTTTATAGTCATCTACCAGTGTGGCCAATGTTGAGAAAAACTTGGCAGGCTGCCCTTTCTTTTGACAGCTGAGTGAGCAGAGAACTCTCTACACTTGTTACATGAATGGGGAAATTCTGCATAGAGAACTTGAATCGAGATCATGATTTTTTATCTATTAATCGTGCAGCTTTAATGGATTCTGAGTTTTGCTCCTTTGGTACTCGTGGACTTTGCATTGTGGTATAATTTTGTTTTTTGTGGTTTTTGTTTTTTTAATATGCAGACTAAATATCTTTTATCTTTATTTTTAGGCCATGCTGACTGTAGGGAAGGAGCCTTTCCCTGTCTTCTATGTGGATTCACAGAAAGAAAACGAGGTTGTATGCGATACTGAATTTACAGCAGTATATATAAGTATGTGTAATTGTGTATGATGTAGTCCCAAGTGATTCATTCCGTATGTACGTGTTTTAAGAGCTGGTTCACACTAGAATTGCACCGGAACATGGTCTCTGTTCCTGTGCAATTTCTGCATGTTCCCCTGCAGTGCATTTAAAATGAAACTAAACTGCATTTGAGCACCACAAACCAAAAATGCTATTTAATTCATTTTTGATATTCAAAGCAAACTCCCCAATCATCCATGTTTCCATAGTTTATTTTGCAGTGAAATCATTTTGAAAAACATCCCCTGGCATTTCTACAGTGGTCATCTTGAGTAAGGGCAGATGCTTCATGTAGTATTTACTTCCTTTTACTGCCCTTAGCTCAGGCATTGGCTGAGCTGTGAACCCTCCCTTCCCTCCTGAAGACTCCTGGGATATATGACATCATTTGCCTAAGCCTGAAAACCAGGAAGTAACGGAAGATTTTTTTTTTTTTTAAACAAGTAACTATGATATACTTTCCTATCTATTTACTAATGCTAGCAGCATAAGGATTAAAAATAGTCCAGTGTTGATGGCGAGAATGAAGTTACACTTTAACCACTTCAGGCCTATAAAGCGGTTGTATACCCGCAGGACAAAAAAATAAACCTGTAAGGCAAAGGCATAATGAGCTAGTATGCAGCGCATACTAGCTCATTATGAAATACTTACCTTAGAACGAGGTGTCAGTATCTCATCCCGGTCCACGCAGAGGGAGCTGATATTTTGCCCTCGGCGTGTCTTCTGGGTTTGCGGCTCCGGCGCTGTGAGTGCCTGCAGCTGCGATGACGTCACTCCCCGCGCATGCGCACAGGAGTTTTCTTCCCGGCAAGGTCCAGCAGTGTCAGCCGGGCACTCGCAGCGCATGCGCCGCTATGTCAGCGGCTGCATGCAAAGTGAATATCTCCTAAACCGTACAGGTTTAAGAGATATTCATTATACCTACAGGTAAGCCTTATTACAGGCTTGCCTGTAGGAAAAAAAATAAAAAGTGGGTATACCCACTTTAAGGTTTACCCCCTTCCTGACCAGGCCATTTTTTGCGATACTGCACTGGGTCACTTTAACTGACAATTGTGCGGTCGTGTGCCGCTGTACCCAAACAAAATTTATGTCCTTTTTTTTTTCCCCCACAAATAGAGCTTTCTTTTGGTGGTATTTGATCACCTCTGCGGTTTTTATTTTTTGTGCTATAAACACTTTTTTGGGACCACTGACATTTATACAACGATACAAGCTATAAATGGCCACTGATTACTGTATAAATGTCACTGGCAGGGAATGGGTTAACACTAGGGGGCGATCAAGGGGTTAAATGTGTTCCCTCACTGTGTTCTAACTGTAGGAGGGAGGGGACTGACTGGGGGAGGAGATCGATCGTTGTTCCTATATACTAGCTAACTAGTTTATACACACACACACACACACACACACACACACACACACACACACACACACTATTATTACCGTATATACTCGAGTATAAGCCGAGGTACCTAATGTTGCCCAAAAAAACTGGGAAACCTTACTGACTCGAGTATAAGCCGATGCCCCACTGTTCCCTAGCTCGCTGTTCCCTGTAAATAGAAATTTTTACATTGTAAATATTACCTGTAAAGAAGCTGCGGCGTCCATCGTTCGAATTCCGCGGCGTCCATCGTTCAAAATTCTGCGGTCTCTTCCTGTTCCTTACTTGATAGGCGAGTCTCAGCAGACACTCTCCGCCTATCACGATCATTCTCTCATCCTTAGTTTTCCCAGCAGACACTGTGTTGGGTGTTCCGCCAATCACAGACGTCTGCTGGAAAACTGAGGATGAGAGAACGTTCGTGATAGGCCGAGAGTGTCTGCTGAGACTCGCCTATCAAGGAAGGAACAGGAAGAGACCGCGGAATTTGAACGATGGACGCCGCGGAATTTGAATGATGGACGCCGCAGCCGCAACTTCTTTACAGGTAATATTTACAATGTAAAAATTTCTATGACTCGAGTATAAGCCGAGGGGGGGACTTTCAGCCCCAAAAAAAGGGCTGAAAATCTCCGCTTATACTCAAGTATATACGGCACTTATTACAATAAATTTATTATTTGAAGTTCCGTGGAGTGAGCACACAAAAAAGTGCGCAGGGTGTAAACATGGCCCTCCACTAAAGAGAAGGGACCCGAACTCTGATCCCTTGGGGTGCAAGGCCCCTGACAATGTTTGGGGTACTCTCTGGTTCACACCAGGTGGGCCCCTTTCTTTGGGAGGCCTGCCGAAGCAAGGCCAACCCAAGTACTAGGTAGGGCTCTCCGGGAGGGAGACCCCATGGGTGGGGGGACAACCTGACCAAAAGGCTGCGTGAACCCCAACCCCTCAAAAAAAAAAAAAAACATTCAGGGCAAGTCTGAGGATCTTCACCCTACTAATCGGGAAGTGCATACAGTGCTGTGCAAGTGACAAAAGGAAAGTGAGCAAGTGCATCAAAATGGCATGTGCAAGACAATGGCGGGAGAATGAAGAAAGCTAAAGTGGATTTTTACTAGGGATTGACGATATCGTTTTTTCGGCTGGCCTGGCTGGCACCTTGCTGTGAGCGGGTGGCTGCTGGCTGGCCTCAGTGGCTTGGCACCTTGCTGTGGGTGGCTGGCTGGAGGCTGGCCAGCTGGTGTCAGTCCGAGTGTCAAAGTGAGGGAGGACTGTCAGACTCAGAACGTTAGGCCCAGTGCACGGAGGCGTAATGACGTTGTGTGCGTGTTTCCCTGCGCACTGGGTCTGCAGGCTTTTAGGCCCCAAAAAGATGGCTGCGTCCCGCAGAGACCAATATCGGTCTAGTTTGTAACCGATCCCGTTTTTTTTTTTTTTTTTTTTTTTCGGAAAATGCTGATATCGGCCAGCAATAATCGCACGTCCCGATAATCGATCAATCCCTAATTTTTACACGAGTTCACTGGCATCATCATTGCTTCTCTATGCTATACATGCAGATTATGGGTGGTGGCAGGATGCTGTACATAGTTTCCTGATAACATCAGAGCTTCCTGCCTTAGTACTCTTATCAAGAGCCCTCAGTCCTGATGCAAGTAGTGGGCTCTTTTGGGAGGAATTATGCAAATATCAAAATGCTTGGATGGGTGAACGACAGTCTGGAGGTGTTGGTGTTCCTAGACAGGCAACATTTGCATGCAGACCACCCTAAGTATAGCCCAGATGTAATGCTGAGCTCCCATGATCGAAAAAAAATGAAATCCAATGAATTGAAGTGGTCAGTCAGAGACGGTAAGGATGGAGGATGCGGAACTTTCTTTAGCCATGAAAATGACTCGGACTCTCTCTGACTGGCTGCAGCTTCTAATGCACGCTATGAGAAACTCGCAGTGTGCAGTGAAATCAGAGTAAGCTATTTCAGTCCAGGAGAGGAGCCTATATAACTGTGCAGACTGAATTCATGGCTGGCATTCCAACTTTTTGCAGACATGACAAAATACCATTTCTGATTTACGTTGTTCAGTGTTGCATATTTGCTGACTTGTAACCAAAAGAGAGCTGTCATCACCTACTAAGTCAATAGTGTGTGCCTTTTTGTCTCATTTTCCTTGGTTGCACAGTGTGAATGTTGCAGAAACATCTTTGTATCTTGGATGTGGTGCTCTTGCTAATCTTGGGTTTGTTCCTTTATGCAGAGATGGGATGTGATCTCAAAGACTCAGCTGAAGAACGTTAAGAAGCTCTTCAACCGCGAACTGGCAAAGAATGAGACCAAAGAGAAGAAAGAGGTGAGAAGGAATCTGTGCTTGCATGATGAGTGATGATCTGTAGTCTTGGGGTTTGCACCAAGCAGGCTAAGCTGTATATAAGCAGAATTCCACTAAAAAAATTGGACTCCTGCCTATCCGGTCGTCCCCCTCCTCCCCTGGTGTCACTTTTGGCACCTTTCAGGGGGGAGGGGGGAGCAGATACCTGTCTAATACAGGTATTTGCTCCCACTTCCAGCGATGGATCGCAGCAGAATCCGTGGCGATTTACCACATGTCCGATCCCTCCTTTGTCACACTCAGGTCCCAGAAGACAGCAGGGACCAGTCAGGACGCGCAGCGTGACTTACGCATGCGCAATAGTGAACCAGACTGTGAAGCCCTAAGCTTCACTTCCTGCTTCACTTCCTGATTCCCTTACTGAAGATGCCGGCGCCTCCACCCGGGAAGCCAAGAGACGGGTCGGCTTCCGGTGAGGACATCGCGGGCGTGCTGTACAGGTAAGGGTTCTTATTTTAAAAGTCAGCAGCTACAGTATTTGTAGCTGCTGACTCCTTAATTTATTAATTTTTTCCAGCGGAACTCCGCTTTAATTATAAGGATCAATGCAGGCTCACCACAACGACACATAGAAAACAATTGTTTTCTAAATGTGTTCTCTTCACACGTCAATGCTGGGTTGAGGTGGATTGCGGTGCGTTGTGCAAAAAATGAAGACATAATGCATTTTTTCGCACTGCACCTTGCCTCGTGTCAGTGCATCTCAGTGTAGCAGAGCTGTGGTGCATTGTAACAACGCAAAGTAAAATCCAGGGGGGGACGGATTCCCTAGAAATGGAGATAACCATGAGTGTTGAAGCCAACAAAGTCTCCAGAATAAGTGTCCTTATTGGAGGATTTTCCTTTTGCTTCTGGCTCTGTGACAACTCATATTTTTTAACCACTTGATGACCGCCCACAGTACATTTATGTCATTACTTTGACGCTAAATACCATTGTTACGGCAGCAGCTAGCTGCCAAAACCCCGGTATCCTCTTCTTCTGTGGGCGATTGTCTATAAAATAAAGTCGTCTCAGTGGCACGTCGCCCACGAGATCACTTGTAGAGGCGGCGGAGAGATCTGTAAAGGCGGAAGCGATCTGATGGAGATTTGGACAGGAAGTCGAGTGAGGGCAAGATGGCCCCCACTCGACATCTCTTCCGCCTCTCGGCCTTAAAGGGCTGATTTTGGATTCTGTTAATCCCTTCCATGCTATACCTGAAAGACGGCTACAACATGGGCCTAAATTGCCAGGAGGGCATCCATGTACGTCCTCCCGTGCATGAGTTGCCTGCATGCGCGGCGCGCTCTGTGATCAGCGAGTCAATGAGATCCCGGCCCCTTACCACGTGATCGGCTGTCAGCCAATGACAGCTGATCACGTGATGTAAACGGAGCCGGTGATCGGGCTATTTTTTTCCTCAAATAACCCGATCACCGACTTCTGTCAGAGGGACATTGGTCCTTCACACAGAGAGCCACCGCCGCCTCATCTGTGGCCACCTGCCTTTTTATCCCAGGGATACCCTTTAAATCATTTTCAGGTATAAGGGAAGCTTTGCTTAAATTAATTTTGTTGTAGGGTCAGTGGGAGAAATGCCGTCTTTCCAGTCATTGTCAGTGGGTAGAATGGTCCCCCTGACTTTGGCAGCCAGTTTTGTTGTTTTTTTTTTCTACTTCAAAGAGTATTTTTTCCCCAAAAATTGTGTTTTGAAAGACCGCTGCGCAAATACAATATGACATATAAAATATTTCAACGATTGCCATTTTATTCTCTAGGGTCTCTGCCAAAAAAAAATAATGTTTGGGGATTATAAGTAATGTTCCAGAAGCAATATTTACCATGATTAATACAGAGGGTCAATCTCTCCAGCAGGGGCACACAGCAATAAAAACATGTCAAGGTCTGATTCAGCCTTTCTAAACCTTTTTACCCCAGGGATACCCTTTAAATCATTTTCAGGTCTAAGGGAAGCTTTGCATAAATTTGTTGTGGGGTCAGTGGGAGAAAGGTCAGTGGGCTTTGAATGGTCCCCCCCCCCCCCGGCAGCGGAGGTCAGTGGGCTGTGAATGGTGTGTGTGTGTGTGTCCCCCCCCCCCCCCCCGGCAGCGGAGGTCAGTGGGCTGTGAATGATGCCCCCCCCGGCAACGGAGGTCAGTGGGCTGTGAATGATGCCCCCCCCCGGCAACGGAGGTCAGTGGGCTGTGAATGATGCCCCCCCCCCGGCAACGGAGGTCAGTGGGCTGTGAATGGTGTCGTCCCCCCCCCCCCACCTGGCAGCGGAGGTCAGTGGGCTGTGAATGGTGTCGTCGTCCCCCCCGGCAGCGGAGGTCAGTGGGCTTTGAATGGTCCCGTCCATCCCCCCCCCCCCCCCCCCCCGGCAGCGGAGGTCAGTGGGCTGTGAATGGTGTCGTCGTCCCCACCTGGCAGCAGAGGTCAGTGGGCTGTGAATGGTGTCGTCGTCCCCACCTGGCAGCGGAGGTCAGTGGGCTGTGAATGGTGTCGTCGTCGTCCCCCCCGGCAGCGGAGGTCAGTGGGCTTTGAATGGTCCCATCCATCCCCCCCCCCCTGGCAGCCGAGGTCAGTGGGCTGTGAATGGTGTACCCCCCCGGCAGCGGAGGTCAGTGGGCTGTGAATGGTGTGTCCCCCCCAGCAGCGGAGGTCAGTGGGCTGTGAATGGTGTGTCCCCCCCGGCAGCGGAGGTCAGTGGGCTGTGAATGGTGTCGCCCCCCCCCACCTGGCAGCGGAGGTCAGTGGGCTGTGAATGGTGTCGTCGTCGTCCCCCCCCCCCCCCCGGCAGCGGAGGTCAGTGGGCTGTGAATGGTGTGTGTGTGTGTGTGTGTGTGTCCCCCCCCCCCGGCAGCGGAGGTCAGTGGACTGTGAATGGTGGGTGTGTCCCCCCTCCGGCAGCGGAGGTCAGTGAGCTATGAATGGTGTGTGTGTGTGTGTGTGTGTGTCCCCCTGGCAGCGGAGGTCAGTGGGCTGTGAATGGTGTGTTTCCCCCCCCCCCCCGGCAGCGGAGGTCAGTGGACTGTGAATGGTGGGTGGGTGTGTGTCCCCCCCCCCCCCCCCCGGCAGCGGAGGTCAGTGGGCTGTGAATGGTGTCGTCCCGTTCCCCCCCCCCCCCCCCCGGCAGCGGAGGTCAATGGGCTGAATGATCCTCCCGTCCCGTCATGCGCCCTGTCTTTTTCATGGGGTGCTGGACCTAAACTGTAGGCACCATCAGATGGGAGGCCAATAAGCCACATCCTCAGCAGTCTCAGGAGGGACCTTTTACTTTTACATACAGTATAACTTTTTTGTCTTTATCTTTTGCCCGTTTCATTGTCACACACAGGCTGAGGACAACATGAGACGTGAAAAAAATCTGGAGGAAGCCAAGAAGATCATCATCGAAAATGATCCCAACCTTCCAGAGCCAAAGACGGTAAGATCTTTTTATATACTAATTTCAGTCATATAGGAAGCTGTTTGTGAACGTGTCAGAGAAAACCTTATTGCTCAGAATATCAACTTGTACTATGGAGGACATGATTGGCTTCCATTTTTCCTCATTGTCATTGCTGAGATTTGTGAGCTCTGGCTTCAGTACTGAGAAGGTGACATGGAACAAGCATGTAGATTAGGAAAGTCTGGGTGAAGTAGAAGTCAGTGATGGAAATCCCTGTACTTCCACTTCCCCACTACAGGAACTGGCACTCCAGGTAAACCGCTAAAGAATTGGTTTCAATCAAATATGTGGACCAATTTCTTTTGTTCACCCAGTCTTGTGGTCCTGATACTCCTGCTACACAGTATAGTCAGGTGACAGCCTTGTGTGAGCTTGGCACAGATGTAATTCACCTTATGTCCCAGCACTGCTTCTTCCATTTCACGGCTTTGGTTTACACTATTTGGATTTGGGTCATGTCATTATAATGACCCAATGAACAATTTTATGTTTTTATTTGCTCCCTTTTTGTTCTGTTGAATTTTATGAGAGTCTTTTGTTAATGCAAATATATACCCGTTAATACTGCTAGGAATCCAGTGCTGTACTATGCACTCTTTTCTCTTTTCTCCAGCATTATAAGGATGTATTTTAGGACTAGAGAACATCTTCCTCCTGTGTTGGCACTTCCTGTCCTAGGGTGCTGATGCTCCTTGCCCATAGATATAGCATAGTGAGTGCTGCTATTAGTAGAGAGAACAAAAGACGAGTTGTCTGTTTTGCAAATGGCATAAATGATGCTGTTCTAGATGCAGACCTGCTGTTTGCTAATCTGCTGTTAGACCCCTTTCACACTGGGTCGGTTTGCAGGCGCTATAACGCTAAAAATAGTGCCTGAAAAGCGCCCTGAAACAACCGCTGCTGTCTCTAGCAGGACGGTAAAAAAAAGTCCTGCTAGAAGCATCTTTGGAGCGGTGTGTATACCACTCCTCCACCGCTCCTGCCCATTGAAATGAATGGGGCACCGCGCCTATGCCGCCGGCAAAGCGCCTCTGCAGAGGCGCTTTGTGGTGGTTTTAACTCTTTCTCGGTCGCTAGCGGGGGTAAAAGCCCCCCCGCTAGCGGCCGAATAGCGCCGCAAAATTGACGGTAAAGCGTCGCTAAAAATAGCGGCGCTTTACCGCCGACGCCACTTCCGCCCCAATGTGAAAGGGGCCTTCGGCAATAAAAAATAACTTTCATCCAATCTGCAATATAATAAAATTAGCTCAACGGGTTTATTCTTTTTTCTTTTATTTCCTTTTTAGTAAACCCAAATGTGTACTTCCTAGAAAAACAAATAGTTTTATATTGCTTTATTGTGTTTCTGATGTGTTTTTTTTTTTTTTGTTTTTTTTTTATAAAGTATTTTAGAAAAAAAAACACATTTACCTCGTTTCTCTTACAGTTGAAGATTCGGGAGCTAGAAGCTTATCGTGGTCAGAGAGTAAAAGTATTTGGCTGGGTCCATAGACTGCGCAGGCAAGGTAGCCAGTTTTATTTTATCTTTTTTTTTATATACCCTATTTCCCCGAAAATAAGACCTAGCGTTATTTTCCAGGAGGGCTGCAATATAAGCCCTACCCTGAAAATAAGCCCTAGTATAAAATGCTTGTAAAATCCTATAATCCACTCTATTACAGTAAAATAAATAATGTACAATGTGTGTTTCTGTAATATAATTGCGGGGAAGAGAGCTCCGGCAGGTCACAGAAGAGCAAAGTGACGCCATAACGAAGGTATTTGGGACAATTATATTACAGAAACACACACATTGTGCATTATATAATATTGTAATAGAGGATTCTAGGATTTTACAAGCATTTTAACTCAGTTCACACTGGGGATTCCTGTCAGGCAGGGGGCGAGAAGACGGCACATTACATGGTAAGACCTACCCCGAAAATAAGCCCTACTGTGTCTTTTGTTGCCAAAATTAATATAAGACTCAGGACTATTTTCGGGGGAAACACGGTATACTTGATCAGTTTTAAGACCTGGCAAGTGTGTGTTCTGTATTGCTCATTTTATTTTGATGTCTTTTTTTTTATAACTTTCTGAGCTTTTGGGAACTGAACCAGTGTAGTTCTAGCACTGAAAAGAAACCACCGCCTTTCATTTCTAGTCCGGCAAATTTTTCATTGTGGTTTTTGCACCCCACCCTTCTTGTTTTGTGGCCTGTTATTGCCTGACCCTTGATCTTTAACCTGTCTTCTTGCTCGGGTGGCTTTTACTATAAGCTCCCATTGGTATAATTTTTTGGGTCATAACTGGGCATTCATACCTCAATAAGGGGATGAGATCTGGGAAGCGGTGGACCTCAACAGCTTACGTTCAGGAGACCCAGTTGAAAAGAAAGTGTGCAGTCTTGTGTGTGTGTGTTTTTTTTTTTTTTCTTATGTATTTATAGGAAAATAGAAGGTACGCTTTACTCCCATCTTAACACCCACCTAACACAAATGGCTTAAAAATAAGAAAGCACTCATGCAATGGACCAAGAAAGTTCCTGTTTTTTTTTTTTTTTTTTTTCATTTTGCTTTTTTAAACCATTTTTGTAATTTTTTTTTTTTTTTCTCTAGAATTGGGCCACATACAAGTACATTATGACAGACCAAACTATAAAATAATGGTTTGAAAGAATATATATAATTTTTTTTTTTTTTTTTAAATGGAATATCTTTTTAGTAGTAGAGAGGAGGGTCTGGCAGCAAGATTCAATAGTAGATGGGGGAAACATTGACAAATTTCAAGACAACTAGGGAATATACAGAGAAATTGATGGAGTAGGTAGCAGAGGGGAAGGGGAGTTATGAAGAAGGTGAGGCTTTGTTGTAGGGGTCCATTGTGTATATCTTTTGATTAATATCATGCTATAAAATGCATTGATATTTGTTGTTTTACTATAGAGATTCAAATTTAGGTTTTTAAATAAAAAAAGACAGACCTACATTTACAAAAAGGCCTCCAGGGCAGGACTGTCACTCCTGGCACTTCCATCTCCACCCGGTCTTCCTTCCGGGTTCAGGTTCAATTCACAGTGACGTCACTCCCTCGGCAGTCACAGCACGGCACTCTCTATAATCAGGGCACACTTTGTGCCGTGAATGCAGAGCTACTGCGCTTGCGTCGGCAATGTCATTTGAAGCCAATGTAAATATCTTCGAAATGGTGCACATTTGGAGATATTCAAGGCACCCACAGGAAAAGGTTTATTATAAACTTACCTATAGGTAAAAGTTAAAACTCAGTTTGCTACTATTTTAAGCTAAATATTATAAGAACCATAGAAAAATCACAACTTTATTTCTATTTTCTGTTTTAGTTCTGTTTCAAATATATTCTCATTCCTTTATTTCTTTGTCTTTAGGCAAGACTTTAATGTTCGTGGTGCTCCGGGATGGTACTGGATACCTTCAGTGTGTCCTTAGTGATAAATTGGTGAGTTTGTAGCCTTACTCGTATTGTTTCTTTTTTTTTTTTTTTTCTAATGCGTTCAAAAGAGCTTTTATATAATGCCACGTTCACACGATCATTTTTCCCGTCGGGAAAAATTACTTTTTTTTTTAACAAGAAAAACGACCGTGTGTGGGCCTTTTGTCATTTTTCCCGACGGGAAAAACTGCATTAATCACGACAAGAAAAATTAGAACATGCTCTAATTTTTCTCGTCGTGATTCCCGTCGTTTTTTTCAGCTGCAGTTTTCCCATAGGGAAACACTGCCACGGAGCCCACACACGGTCGTTTTTCTCGACCAAGAAAAAAAATGTCGGGAAAAACGGCCGTGTGTAGGGAACCAAGCCGGTCCCTCATTTTTCCCGTCGATTTTCTCGACGGTGTTTTCACCGTCGAGAAAATCGATCGTGTGTATGCGGCATTACAGTCTACTTCAGTACAATTTTTAGTTGGTGTGACTTGATCTTTATAAATGTATATCTTTATTTTCAGTGTCAGTGCTACAACGGACTTGTCTTGTCTACAGAAAGCACAATTGCTGTATATGGAACCCTGAACCTAGTGCCAGACGGAAAACAGGTATGAGTGAAAGGTTTGAAACCACACGTTGGATCAGCACAGCTAGAATATAAAATGAGATCCTTTATTATAGCATTACAAGACAGGTTTCAAATACACGCTCTTTAGGATGACACATTTTAACCACTCTGGCCTTTATCTAATCAAATGAGATTTGATAAAGAGGAGTAGGTCTAAAGCATTTCATAGACAATACATTCTGGTTGTACAATCTCATTTAGCTCAACCAACAATGCTGTAATACTACAAGGGACTACGTGCCCAGATGCCCACTCCTTCAGTTAGTTGGGTTGTCAATCAGATCCAACAACTATCAGTTGAAGGATCACACATGGCAAGCTGACAATGCTGTTGCTAATTGTGAGGCCGTGGTTTAGCTTTGTCTTCTTGCAACAGTAAGTGATGTTAGTGGCAGGATCATCAGGCAAGAGACTCCTAAACAGATTCACCAAAAAATGTTGTGCTTAAGAAAACTATACGGTGAGGCACGATACAAAAAAAAAAATGGCCTGGTCATGGATGGAGTAAATCTTCCAGAAGTCAAGTGGATATGTAAGGATTATGTGTTGGATTTTTTCATCTACATAATAGTATTACTACATTGGTGTTTTTTTTGCAGGCCCCAGGAGGACATGAACTAGCCTGTGATTACTGGGAGTTGATTGGTCTGGCCCCTGCTGGAGGAGCTGATAACCTCCTGAATGAAGAATCTGATGTGGACGTCCAGCTAAACAACCGTCACATGATGCTTCGTGGAGAGAACATGTCCAAAATCTTCAAAGTTCGCTCCACGGTTATCAACTGCTTTAGAAGTCACTTCTTTGACCGAGGCTACTATGAGGCACGTTTATCTGTCGTTATAAAAAAATTGTCTATTTCCATTTTTGAAGCCATCAGCTTTTTTTGCTTGAGGAAGGGTAAACCTCTATGGTCTGATTTTAATAATGATATTAAGAATATTCTCTCAAAAAATGTTGTTCATTTCAATTATCCAATCATATGAATTACATCTGCAAGTTATTGACTATTGAACATGAACAGTGATTTGCTTTTCACTGGATAAATGAAGGTAATATTCACACAATTTTTTGAGTTTAGATTCTCATTCTTTTTTTATGTATGAAACCCTCCAAGAAATAAAACGTAAAATCATTATTATTTTTTATGTGCAGCATAATGAGCCTCTGAAAGTTTGGTGTGTCTCATTTTTGCCTATAGGGTGGTTCTTTTTGCCTTTTTTGGGGTTTCTCTGGAGGCCGCATGTCACCACCTTAAAGTACGTGCTCTCGCCCCAGACTGCATCTGTTTGTTGATGTGCATGATGTACACATCCTCCGTGCTTGAGGAATGCATAAGCCAGGGATATGCAATTAGCGGACCTCCAGCTGTTGCAAAACTACAAGTCCCATCATGCCTCTGCCTCTGGGTGTCATGCTTGCTGCTGTCAGAGTCTCGCTATGCCTCATGGGACTTGTAGTTTGGCAACAGCTGGAGGTCCGCTAATTGCATATCCCTGGCATAAGCATTACAGGCAGTGTAAACAAAGTTATGATTTAGTGCTGTGGCATCGCAGTTCGGGCAGCATGCAGACAATCAAGTCGTCTGGGGCTGTACCCCCAATGTAGTCACGATGCATTAGATCACACTAAAGGGAAGTCAGGGAAGCACACCAAGGAGCAACACAGAGCAGAGATCTTCCAAAAAGAGGAAATGTAAGTTTACTGTTCAGGAAAATAAAGTTTGTTTTACAACTAGTTAAGTTGAACTAGATGACCCCAATGACAGCAGGCGGGCATCTTCTACGGGCACCGCCTGTCGCTCTTTAAAACTAACGTGGCCGTGAATGGGGAAACTACAAATTCTGACAGCCTTTGCAGCTGCCGGCTTATGTTCTCAATGAATTAACATGGTGCTGTTGAACACTGTGGTAGTTCATTCATTCTTCCCATCAGTGAGTATCTGCCTTGGCCATACAAGGTACGAACAGACGGATACACTGACAGGTCTGCAGGAGTCCTGCATGGAAACTGATCTGCTGATCGCTGTTGCAATGCTTTATGGGCTCTCAAAACAAAAAATAATAAATGCCAACTTTTTTACCTGCAAGAAAAATGTGCATTTATTATTATTTTTTTGTTAAAAAGTGAACTTATTTTTTAAATCAACCTCCTTTGCACCTTTTGGAATGTTTTTGCTGCTCACATTTGTAGCCTGTCACTTATTTAGATAAGGTTTTATTAGGATTGATTTATATAGTGCTCTTATATCCTGTACTGTTGTGCAGTGTAAATCATCATCGATTTATAACACAGCAAAACGCGTTACTTTGTTCACAGGTAACACCGCCAACCTTGGTCCAAACGCAAGTTGAGGGCGGCTCCACTCTTTTCAAGCTGGACTATTTTGGGGAGGAGGCGTACCTGACCCAATCTTCACAGCTGTACCTGGAGACCTGTATTCCGGCACTGGGAGACACATTCTGCATTGCACAATCCTATCGTGCTGAACAGTCCAGGACGAGGCGTCACTTGGCTGAGTAAGCACTAAATGAGGGCTTGGTTAGACTTTCTAATTTTTTTTTTTAACTACTTGACCCCCCGGCCTTTCTTGGCACTCTTTGTTTATTGATGTAACAATCAGTACTTTTTGCTAGACAATATCTTCAAATCCCCCCCCAAAAAATGTATATATTTTAATCTCTTCCTGACCAGCCTACGCAGGGCAGCTCTATTGCGCGAATCGCCATACCGGTACGGCGCTTCGTGTAATAGATAAAGTGGGCGCGCGCGTGGAGCCGATGCACGTGGCCGGCAGTCACAATGTCCACCAGCCACCCACGATCGCTCCACAGAGAGGCAGAACGGGGATCTGCCAGTGTAAACAAAGCAGATCCCTGTTCTGTCAGGGAAGTACAGTGTGATTGTCTGTTCCTAGTGATTAGGAACAGCGACCTCTCTCTACCCATGGCAGTCACTCTCCCCACAGTTAGACACACCTCCCTAGGGAACCCCTTGATCGCCGCCTAGTGTTCACACCTTCCCTGCCAGTGCCATTTATACAGTAATCAGTGCATTTTTATAGCACTGATTGCTGTATAAATGTCACTGGTCCCAAAAGTGTCCGATCTGTCCACCGCAATGTTGCAGTCCCGCTAAAAATCGCTGATCACCGCCATTACTAGTAAAAAAATATATATATATTAAAAATGCCATAAATCTATTCCCTATTTTGTGGACGCTATAACTTTTGCGCAAACCAATCGATTCACGCTTATTGCAATTATTTTTCGTAAAAAAAAAATGTAGAAGGGATACATATTGGCCTAAACTGATGAAGAAATATTTATTCTAGCAAAAAGTAAAAAATATAGTTATTTTTTCAAACTTGTCAATCTGTGGTTTTTATTTTTTTGCGTTATAAACAAAAAAAAAGAGTTGATCAAATACCACCAAATGAAATCTCTATTTCTGGGAACAAAGGACATCAATTTTATATGGGTACAGCATCACACGACCGAGCAATTGTCAGTTAAAGTGACGCACTGCCCTATTGCAAAAAATGGTCTGATCATTAAGGGGGTAAATCCTTCCGGGGCTGAAGTGGTTAAAGCAAGAGTACCTAGAGAATAATTTGGTGGGTTTTGTAATTTTTTTTTTCATGCCACACTGTATTTACGCTGCTTTTTTTCAAACGCAATTTTTTAGGAAAAAAATACACTTTTTTTTTTTTTTAATGCAAAAAAACACAAACGCTTAACCCAATTTTTGGGGCTAAATATAAAGGATGATGCTACGCCGAGAAAATGGATACCAAACATGTTAAACTTTTAAATTTTGCACTCCGGTGCAACAGCGACAAACAACGTCAATTTTACTATACATAGGTGATGCTTTAAAATCCTTTACAGGTTACCACTTTAGATATACACAGGTGGTCTGGTGCTAGAATTACTGCCTATGATCTGACGTTCATGGTGATAGCTAACGTGTGTGGGATGATTGCTGTTTTTTATCCCTTTTATTGCTGTCACAAGGAATGTAAAAATCCCTTGTGATGGCAATAGGCAGTGACAGGTACTCTTTTTATGGAGATATCTGGGGTCTATAAGACCCCAAATCCTTCCTCTGTGCTTAAAAGCATTTGATCGCAAGCAAGGTCGGTGAGATCAAATGCTTTTTTTTTTTTTTTTTAAATGGCGCCATTTACACCTGGGTAACCCAGAAGTGATGTCATCACTTCCGGGTTTCTATATTATAGACCGCAACAAAGCCAATTCGGTCTTTGTTGGGCTCTATGATTAGCCGGCTGGTGAATCAGGACACCCGGTGGGACGGGAGATCCCGATTAAAGCTGTGCAAGGTGGCGAGGGGGGGGGATGTGCCCTCTTGCTGTTTTGTTAAAGCAATCCAGGGTCTAGTTAGCAGCTAGGATTGCTTTAACATGAGAGCCGACCACCGGCTCTACAAAACGGTACCTGGATGATGCCTGCAGCTGCAGGCATCATCCCAGTATAACCCCTTGTAGTCTATCGACGTATTGGTACGTCACTCACTGGTTGGCAAGTGGTTTAAAGGAATGTTGAACTTTTTTTTTTTTTTTTTTTTTTTACTAATCTAGCATTCCATCTCCAGCTATTTCTGCCTTTGTTACTTCCTGTCCTGATGAGGGGGACAAGAAGCGAGAGGAATTCCCTCTCATCAGGGGCAGCAGTAGATGGGTTTTAAACCTTCTTTACTTTATCCAACACTAAAACTAATTGCACAGCCAATAGTTATGTTGGCATTTAATTGTATAATCTGGCCCTTTTCTTATATTTCTGTCTGTGTTTGTTTTTAGATACACGCACATAGAGGCCGAATGTCCTTTCATGACATACGAGGATTTGCTTAACCGCCTGGAAGATTTGGTGTGTGATGTTGTGGACAGAGTGATGAAGTCACCTGCGGCCCCTTTGGTCAAGGAGCTGCACCCGGTAGGTGTTTTGCACATTAAAGCGGAGCTCCAGTTTCCTAAGCATTTTTTTGATAAAAGCACCCCTGTGATTCCTAGTACTTGTACTATATCATTTGGATATTGGCATAAGAGTCCCTCATACAAGTTACTAGTAAAGATGTAACTTCTTACTTCATCTCGGAAGCAGGCAGGGGGGCCATCAAGAATGTGGGCATCTGAAGTCCGCAACTTTTTATTTCTGGGATTCTGTGTAGCTGGCTAACCAGCATGCACCTTGCGATCCCGCGCCTTCTCAGTGAAGCCACTGAGCGGCTCTCTCTCTTCCAGACAGGTTGCCATAGCAATGGCAGTGTCGGCGGAAGATCCCGCCCCGTTGCTATAGCAACCTGTCAATCATGACACCCCGGTCCTCCCGTGCGCGTCATTTCCGGTCTGGAAATAACGCAAGATTTTGTCACTAGGAGATTCGCAAGGACCCCTATACATGACGCCGCTTTCCCAGTAGCACTTGCAAATCGGCTAGTGACGTAATCGCCTAGGCGGGGGAAGCCGGAAGTGCTGTAGAAGAAAAGTTAAAGGTATTTACAAAGAAAAAAATATATTTTTTATTGCCGTTTTTTTATAGCATTTAGGATGGGCATGTACATAATTGTACTTCAAAAAAAAAGGGGTGGAACGCCACTTTAACAGTTTTTCCTTTTAAACACTGACATTAATGTCAAACAGAAAATTAACCCTCCTGTTACTTTTTTTTTTCTAATGTAATGCATAGTGATTTTGTGTGTGTATTTTATTTATTTTTTTATAGTTTTAAATTTCATCTCCCTCTAAGGCTACACCGTTTTGTCACATTAGACTCCTGCTGGCCATACAGTATACGAAAACTCTGCCGAAATTCGGTCATTTGGACAGTTTGTTTTTCGGCCAGTTAATGGCCACAAATCGGTAATCGGTTGGGATGTTTTTGAGCCAAAAAAAACAAAGGACAAGTTTGGAAATTTTCTAACGAAGGATAAATTGAAAGGTTACTGTGTTTCCTGTCCAAACAGTTTGCACTAGGTATATGTAAAAAACGAACAAAAAATGGATTCTTTTATGTCCATTGAACGATTTATCGGTCATTACATAATGGCACTATCGTTTGCTCTCACAGTCGAGTGTTCGTTTTTTGAAAATGGGTTAGAATGATTTTTTGTATAGTGTATGGCCAGCATTAGGCTTTTCTTAGTTCTAACTCCCTAACATGTTCTTTGCAGGAATTCAAGCCACCAAAGCGCCCCTTTAAAAGAATGAATTACTCTGAGGCCATCACCTGGCTCAAAGAACATGATATTAAGAAGGATGATGGCACCTATTATGAGTTTGGGGAGGTAAGATATTTGCTGGTTCTTGGCATGTCATTAAAGGATAAGTTCAATTTTGGAACATGTTACATTTTCCATCCGTTTTTTTGGGGTAGTGCATGTAACATGTTTCAGCTCCTGCACCTTCTCCCCACACCCGCTGTCACTTGTTAGGAGTAGTACGGCTGTGCAGGGCTCCGCCCACACGGTTTCGTCCTTCGTTCAGGGTTTCCTGTGAATGAATGAACTACAACTGCGGTCTTCCATTGCAGCA
Source organism: Rana muscosa (assembly GCA_029206835.1). Lineage (NCBI taxonomy): Eukaryota > Metazoa > Chordata > Amphibia > Anura > Ranidae > Rana > Rana muscosa. Next base: position 1,207,570,024 of record CM055116.1, read on the forward strand.
GACTGCGAGGGCACTGATGAGCGCTCTCATAGTATATTGATTCTTCCTAGACTTTGGCAGCTGTCTGCCTGTACAGGAGGTGGAGTTGCACGAGTAATCTTTAAGAATCGTTATCGCGATTTTTACTAAAGGCAAATCCACTTTGCACTACAAGTGCACTTGGAAGTGCAGTCTAGGGCTGCAACTAATGATTATTTTCATAATCAATTAGTTGGCCGATTATTGTTTCGATTAATCGGTTAATAACCTTAAAGGAAAGAAAAAAGGGAATTTTGCTGCGATTTGCATTTTTACATTTCTTTTAGCCAATTTGTTGTTGGGCAGATTAAAAAACCAAAATTGCCGCAAAAACGCATTACATACTTTTCTGCAGCTTCTCCATTGAAGTATATTGAACAAAAAAAAATAAGAAATAGCGCCATTTTGTGTTTAAAAAAAAAGTCCTTGCTCTTTTCAAATACGCAGCAGCTGAAAAAAATCATGGATGTGAACGTATCCCATAGGAAATCATGTAAATGAACTGTAGTGTGTTTCTGCAAAAAGCACAGAGGTGTGACCCAGGCCTGAGATGTTTAGTAACATAATGGGGTTAAAAAAAACTAAAATTTGTACAAAAAGAGCAAAAAACGCTACTGTAAGGGGTTAATTTTTTACTGTGGGACAGTGAAAGTAATATTTACAGTAGAGATTTGCTCTTTTTGTACTATAAAGGGCTAATTTTTTATTTTTTTTAACCCCATTATGTTACTGGCCGATCGATTATGAAAATGGTAATCGATTAATTTCATAATCGATTAGTTGTCGATTAATCGATTAGTTGTTTCAGCCCTGCAGTCACTGTAGATCTGAGGGGGACATGCAAGGAAAATAAAAAAACTGAATTTTTTGCTTGTTTCCCTCTTTTCAGATCTTCCCCTCAGATCTACAGCGACTGCACTTCCAAGTGCACTTGTAGTGCAAAGTGGATTTGCCTTTAGTAAATCTACCCCATAGTCTTATCTCAATAAGCCTTGCTTCGAGTCAGCCACATCTACCCATACACCGATAACCCAAGCACTTAACCAACTGACACCAACCACATTTATGAATATGTAGGTAATTATGCATACTCTGCTGTGCATTGTGGAGCCATCCATCGACTGCAGGCACCCAACACTTCTAGAAATGTGTTGGATGCTGCCAATTCTTCAGGCAATGTAGGTCTGCAGGGGCGTGAACTTCAGAGAAACTGCCTGCGAAGTATAACTTCTTTTGCAGGGTGTTTTTTTTTCTGGCTGCATTCAATTTTAACATTTAAAGGCACAGAGGTTAAAATTTTATAAAAGCTCCAGCATCACCTTGGCCTCTGCCTGTCGCATTTCATGTAAGTTAATGACACCCCAGATTGGTTCACAGATCGCAGGGCGAACTGTAAATTCAGACAGATATTGGATAATTTTAAAGGCAGAGCTTTTTATAAAAGCTTTGGCATTAACTTACCCTCTGCCTGTCGCATTTCATGTAAGTGACAATTTTTAGGGGCTGCTGTTGCTAGTTAGTAAGTTCTCTATTGGTGGTATCATAGGAGATGGAAAAAAGAGGATTTGCTCATTGTGATAAGAAATTGATTAAAGCGGAGCTCCGCTGTAAAAAAATAAAAATATTAAAAGCCAGCAGCTACAAATACTGCAGCTGCTGTCTTTTAATATTAGGACACTTACCTGTCCTGGAGTCCAGCGACGTCGGCAGCAGAAGACGGGCGATTGCTCGTCTCTCGGCTGCCCCACCGCCATCATGGTTGAGGGAATCAGGAAGTGAAGCGTTGCGGCTTCACTTCCTGGTTCCCTACTGCGCATGCATGAGCGTCTTTCATTGGTCACCGCTGTGTTCTGGGAGCCGTGTGCTTCCCAGAACACAATGGGGGTGGGGGGGCCGGGAAGTGATGCACTGCCCGCAGTCTGTATGCACGGAAGTGGGTGCAAATACCTGTCTTAGACAGGTATCTGCACCCCCCTCCCCCCTGAAAGGTGCCAAATGTGACACCAGAGGCGGGGGAGGGTTCCGATGAGCGGAAGTTCCACTTTAGGGTGGAGCTCAGTTTTTAAACCTGAAAATAGTATAAAGAGAGGTGTGAAGTTAATAGTAAAAGTTATTTCTTGTATAGTTTTTATATATCGATTTATTTTACATTAGGATATTCCAGAGGCTCCAGAGAGATTGATGACTGACAGCATTAATGAGCCAATCCTGCTGTGCCGCTTCCCAGCTGAGATCAAATCTTTCTACATGCAGCGCTGTGCCGAAGATCGCCGTCTCACTGAATCTGTAAGTCCAGCTTATGTGCTGCCTGTCATTCATTCTTACAAAAGGAAAATACTATTTGAAATAGTTATTGCCGATCCAGACATGCCCAGGTATCTGGACTAGAGTGCTTCTGATCTTTCCAAAAGAAATTATCATTGTTAAAAAAGAGTGCACTTTTCTCAATGAATGCCAAGTGTTTTCTGATTGGACGAGGTCAGAGAATGTCTTCATTGAGAAAAATGCAAGGCATTCTGTGAATGGGCCCCATGCCGAGCTAGTAATCCCCTGTAGTTATTATGCAGCAGGGAAGCTGCTATGCAAAGGACCTAGCAGAAAGCAGTGATCGCTGTAGTAGTAGCTACAACAGTGATTCTCTGCTCCCACCGTGGTCCCGCAGGTATTGGCATATGTATGCCTTTTTAATGGTTCAAGCTGGACCATTGTAACTAGGCAATAAAACTCATTGGAGTTCAACTTTTTTTATTAATAAAGCTGTAACCTTGTAGCAAATCTTTCCAATAATCTGTCTCATTGCTCCTGTTTAGAATCGCCCTGCTATGCAACAGAATTGATTAAAGTTTTCCCCAATGTATGTATGAACATTGTAGATTACCTTTTAAAGGAGTTGGAAAGGCAGAAGGTTTTTTATCCTAATGCATTCTATACTGTGATTCTGTACTTGCCGAATATGCTGCAGAAATCTCCCTCCACTGATTCTGGCTTCAGCCATTTGAACTGTGGGCAGCTGAAGCTGCTGCCTGTTCATTTCCTGGATTTACACAGACACACACATGCAGCTCTCATTGGCCCTCTTATGACTCACCCCCCTCATCACCATTCCTGGCAGACTCTCACAAAATGAGAGAGAGCTGTGCATGATGTCATAAGCCTAGGCTTTTTACCAGACCAGAAACAGGAAGTGGGCTGTATAAGGTATTTACTGGCAGAAAAAAATGTTTTACTATCCAGTTAAAACAACAAGGGCAGAAGATTTAATAAATTAAAAGATAAAAAAATGACGAAGTTCCGCTTTAATGCATTAAGATAAAAAGCCTGTGTGTAGCAGCCCCCCAGCACCCCCTAATACTTACCGAAGTCCTATCTCTGTCCAGCGATATCCACGAGTCCCTCGGCCATCCCTGACTCTCCCTTCTTATTGGCTGACTTTGATCGACAGCCACGGGGGCCAATCGGGAGAGAGAAGGGGTGGAGCCAAGCAGTAGCTCCGTGTCTCAATGGACAAACAGAGCTACAGCTCGACTTGGGTGGTTTTAAACAAGACTTTACAATCACTTTAAGTTGCCTTGCCATAATAATAAAAGAGCTAAGATGTGTTAAACATACACATCTTGTATTATAGATTAGAAATTTTGTCACCTGATCAAAATCTTTGGATCATGCTTCAGATTTTAAAAATGGCCTTACAAGGACCTCATAAACGGACACATGAAATCATCAAATCGCCACATTTTTTACTTCCTGTTAAATTCATGTATATATAGACTGCAATCCAAATCTACAGCCCAATATTTTGCAACTTTCCAGCAGGCTACCATTGGGATGAAACTTTCATGATGTGGAAGCTTTACAAAATAAGAAGATCCGATGTTCTGTTTTTACTTGCTCCATGCTTATGGTTCAGCATGGCAGCCAGGCAGTTAGCATTTTAAAAGGAAAGTCAGAAATGACAACCAGCATTTTCTCTCAGCACGGGTTTCCTTTAATCTAATGCACATTTCTTCTTCTTTTTTTTTTTCTTTTTTTTTTTTTTTTTATAAAGGTGGATGTACTAATGCCCAATGTTGGTGAAATTGTCGGAGGCTCCATGCGTATCTGGGATAGCGAGGAGCTACTGGAAGGGTACAAGAGGGAAGAAATCGACTCTACACCCTACTACTGGTATACTGACCAGGTATAACAATTCGCAATTTATTTAACCTATAGCTATTTACCCCCTTGCCTCCCAAGCCAATTCTGCCACTTCTCTCCTACATGTAAAAATCATCTTTTTTTTTGCTAGAAAATTACTCAGAACCCCCAAACCTTATGTTTTTTTAGCAGAGACCCTAGAGAATAAAATGGTGGTCGTTGCAACTTTTTATGTCGCACGGTATTTGCGTAGCAATTTTCCAAACCCTTTTTTTTGGGGGGAGGGGACTTTCATGAATAAAAAAAAAAAACCCTTAAGTTAGCCCTTTTATTTTATTTTGATTTTTTAAAATAATGTGAAAGATGATGTTACACTGAGTAAATAGATGCCAAACATGTCACGCTTTAAAATTGCGCACACCCATGGAATGGCGCCAAACTTCGGTACTTAATCTCCATAGGCGATGGTTTAAAGAATTTTACAGGTTACCTGATGAGGGTTGCAGAGGAGGTCTTGGGCTAGAATTGTTGCTTTCACTCTAACGTTTGCGGTGATACCTCACATGTGGTTTAAACGGCGTTTACATATGCGTCCGCCCGGGCACCGGGGCACTTTAAATTTTTTCTTTTTATTGTTTTATTTTACTTTTATATATTGACACTTTCCCTTTTTTACATTTTTTTTTATTTTTTTTTTATCACTTTTATTCCTATTACAAGGAATGTAAACATCCCTTGTAATAGGAATAGGGCAATGACAGGTTCTCTTTGCAGCGAGATCTGGGGTCTATAAGTCCCCAAAACTCGCCTCTAGGCTGGAAAGCCTAAGATCAAAAAAAAATAAACGATCTCAGGCTTCCCAGCCGAAGAAACTGCAGAAAATATTCTTAACCACTTCAATACAGGGCTTTTTGTACCTATTCAATACCGGGCCTATTTTGGCACTTCTCTCCTACATGTACAAATCATCATTCTTTTGCTAGAAAATTACTCAGAACCCCCAAACATTATATATGTTTTTTTAGCAGACACCCTAGGGAATAAAATGACGGTCATTGCAACATTTTTTCTTGCACAATATTTGCGCAATAATTTTTCAAACGCCTTTTTTTAAAAAAAAAAATGGTTTCATGAATTAAAAAATAACAAAACAGTAAAGTTAGCCCAATTTTTTGGGAACATATGAAAGATAATGTTACACCGAGTAAATAGATACCTAACATGTCACGCTTTAAAATTGCGCACACTCATGGAATGGCGCCAAACTTCGGTACTTAAAAATCTCCATAGGCAACGCTTTAATTTTTTTTACAGGTTACCAGGTTAGAATTACAGAGGAGGTCTAGTGCTAGAATTGTTGCACGCGCTCTAACGCACGCGGCGATACCTCACATGCGTGGTTTGAACGGCGTTTACATATGTGGGCGACTTACGTGTGCATTCGCTTCTGATCGCGAGCTACCGGGGACAGGGGCGTTTTAATTTTTTTTTTATTATTATTTATTTATTTATTTTACTTATTTATTTATTTTTTTACAATGATTTTACTTTTTTTTTTTTTTTTTTGATCACTTTTATTCCTATTACAAGGAATGTAAACATCCCTTGTAATAGGAATGTGTGTGACAGGTTCTCTTTATTGAGAGATGCGGGGTCAATAAGACCCCACATCTCTCCTCCAGGCTGGAAAGCATGAGATCAGTGAAAAATGTTTCACTGATTTCATACTTACAGCCGCAACGGCGGCTTTGTTTACATTTGAGACCCGGGCGTGACGTCATCACATCGCGCCCGGGCCTCCGGCGATCATAGAGATGACTGGTGACCATCTGGTCACCAGTCATCTCTATGCTCATCACGTGACTCCACCAACGATGCCGGAAGATTCGCTCCGGGTCCCCGATCGCACGGGGGAGCCCGGAGAAGCACCGGATGGCGGCGGGAGGGGGGGTGTCCCCTCCCGCCGCCTATAAGAACGATCAAGCGGCGGAACCGCCGCTATGATCGTTCTTATGGTGCACAGAATCGCCGGCACTTCAAAAGGATATCTGAATGATGCCTCTAGCTGCAGGCATCATTCAGATATCCCCCTACAAAGCCGAGGACGTCATATGACGTCCACCCAGGATGGGAGATCCCATCTGTGGACGTCATTTGTCTATGGCTGGGTAGGGAAGTGGTTAATTTTCCCCAAAAAAAAAAAAGGTTACAAACCTTCAAAAATCTTGCCATGCCTCGGACTGTCTAATTTCCAAAAATGGGTCATTTTGGGGGTATTTGTACTGTCCTGGCATTTTTTGGGCCTTTAATAAATGACATAGGATTGATCGATTTTCATATATATATATATATATATATATATATATATATATATATATATACATATACCATAGTTGGTGGGCACTCTAGCTGTCCTACAGACTAATAAACATTTATTTTGGTTATTTTCACCAAAGAAATGTAGCAGAATACAATTTGGCCTAAAATCATGAAGACAGATTTATCTATTTGCAAAATGTTAAATGAAAAAAATGCATTTATTTATATTTTTTTCTTTATTATTCAGCAAAAAAAAAAAGTTGGGATTAACCACTTGCTTACTGGGCACTTAAACCCCCTTCCTGCCCAGGCCAATTTTTAGCTTTCAGCACTATCATGCGTTGAATGACAATCGCGCGGTCGTGCGACATGGCTCCCAAACAAAATTTATGTCTTTTTTTCCCCACAAATAGAGCTTTCTTTTGGTGGTATTTGATCACCTCTGCGGTTATTATTTTTTGCGCTATACACAAAAAATAGCGACTATTCTGAAAAAAAACACAATATTTTTTACTTTTTGCTATTATAAATATCCCAATTTAAAAAAAAAAAAAAAATGTTTCCTCCGTTATTAGGCCGATACGTATTTTTCTACATATTTTTGGTCAAGAAAAAAATCGCAATAAGCGTTTGATTGGTTTGCGCAAAAGTTATAGCGTCTACAAAATAGGGGATAGTTTTATAGCATTTTTATGTTTTTTTTTTTTTTTACTAGTAACGGCGGCGATCGGCAATTTTTATTGTGACTGCGACATTATGGCGGACACATCGGACACTTGACACCATTTTGGGACCATTGTCATTTTCACAGCGATCAGTGCTATAAAAAATGCACTGGTTACTGTAAAAATGACACTGGCAGTGAAGGGGTTAACCACTAGGGACGCTAAAGGGGTTAAGTGTGCCTAAGGGAGTGATTACTACTGTGGGGGGAGGGGACTGACTGGGGAGGGGGGGTGACCGATGGTTGTCCTTATGTACAAGGGACACACCATCGGTGGTCTCTCCATGACAGGACGTGGCTCTCTGTGTCTACACACAGAGATCCACGTCCCTGGCTCTGTAAATGCCGATCGCGGGTACCTGGCGGACATCGCGGCCGCCAGGCATGCGCATCGGCACCCGCGTGACGCGGCGGGCACGAAAGTTCCCCGATGCGTGCTCTGGAGCGCGCGCCGGGGACGAGGAAAGGGGCAGACATCAATTCCTCCCTGCATTCTAGGTCCGCGCTGTAGCCGTCATTCGGCTATAGCGTGGACCCCTAGTGGTTAAATACCACCAAAAGAAAGCTCTATTTGTGTGAAAAAAAATTCTTATGGGTACAGTGTTGCATGACAGCGCAATTGTCATTCAAAGTGTGACAGCGCTGAAAATTGTTCTGGGCAGGAAGGGGGGTGAAAGTGTCCTGTATTGAAGTGGTTAATGGATATGGAAGGTGGGGCCTAACATGACTCTACCAAAATATCCTAACGCATTTCTTTTATAGCGTATTGCTCCCCTAAAGCTGTAGGTTTACAATGAGCTGTAGATGTAACTTTGGGGTCATGTACAGTGTTATATTAAATCATTACTCTTTCTCCCACAGCGTAAATACGGCACATGTCCTCACGGCGGCTACGGTTTGGGGTTGGAGAGGTTCCTTACTTGGATCCTGAACAGACACCACATCCGAGACGTGTGCCTGTACCCGCGATTTGTCCAACGCTGTAAACCTTAATGCCCTCCCCCAACACTGGTCAAGTATGCTGAAGAGCCCCACCTCGTGTCGTGGTAACAACCACTTACCTGCTGCTGCTTTTATCTGGACATCTTCAGAACCTTTGTGATGTGTTCTGGATTTTCGTCAGTTGTTTTTATCTCTGACAATGCTGTTTTTTCCATCCATTTATCTACAATATTCCAGTAATGTGGATAAGTAATTCTTGCATAATTGAATCACACAATCCTATTTAATAAATAGAAAAATTTACTGTTCCATCCCAGCAGATGTAGCATGTGTCTCTATTCAATGTCACTTGTAGTTTCTCACTGTGTCAACACTGCAAAAAAAATACATATCCACTTTTATAGAATGGAACTTTAAGGTTGGGTTCACACATATGCAAAGTCAGACATTGCATGTAATTCGCACCGCATTTCTGTGCACATCACATGCGACGTCTGTGCGATGCAAATTCAGCCATACAGTTGGTATGGCTAAAATCGCATTCCATTCGCCCCAAAATGGTGCAGGACCCTTTTTTTGGTCCGCACTGGAATCGGATCGCATGGGGGTTCACCCCCATGCGATCCGATTCCACAGTCCGCACTGCATTCTGCAAACCAATTTGGGGATGTCATTAACTTTCTATTGACACCCACAGCGGTTCGCAGAGGGCAGTGTGAACTGTCTTGCGAGTTAGATGCAATACAGTTCCCACATCGCATTAGTGTGAACCGAGACCGAGTGCCAATTTGCTCAGTCAACTACAGTGAAACCTCGGATTGCGAGTAACACGGTTAATGAGTGTTTCGCAATACGAGCACTGTATTTTTTTAAATCCTGACTCGGTTTGCAAGTGTTGTCTCGCAAAACAAGCAGGATTCAAGCCTCTGTGGTGTGCAGTACCGCATTTGGCCTGAGGTGCGGGGGCGTTCGGAAATACTCAAACACTCAGAAAACCTCAGTTTCCGGGGGTTTCTGAGGGCAGCCGAATGATCTCCGAGCTTTTCTGAATTTCTGAGTCTCTCCGGCCACATGCGGTATTGCATGCCATAGAAGTCAATGTGGAACAAATTATTTTTGTTTCCATTGACTTCTATGGGGAAACTCGCTTTGATGTGCGAGTGCTTTGGATTACAAGCATTCTCCTGGAACGGATTATGCTCGTAATCAAAGGTTCCACTGTACTGGCTTTTAATCCTTAAAGGGGAAGTCTCTGTACACTCACTGATTCTCTGTTTAGGTGAAGAGATGCTTGGGAGTTGATTTACTAAAACTGGAGAGTGCAAAATCTGGTGCAGATTTAATTAAGCTTTGGCAATAAAACCTGGAAGCTGATTAGTTTCTATGCTAAGCTGCACCAAATTTAGCATTCTCCAGTTTTAGTAAATCAACCCCATGGTTTTGTCTAGAGCTCTCTTTAGATAAAAGGCATTCACTGAAAACTGGAATAATAGCTTTGGATTACCTTGTCCTTATTTTCTTCCCAGCTCCAGAGTCCTGATAATAAGTAAGGACCTAAATTTATAATGTTGCTGATGGAATAGATAAGTCAGGTTAGAGGAAGGCAGACTAGGTGCAGTAAAGTTACCATTGAACAGGTTCCGTAATACTCTGGTTCTAGATCTGCGGAGTATGGAAGGAAGTTCAAAAATGCCTTTCCAAAATTTGTAATAAGAATACATTGGGGTTAATTTACTAAAACTGGAGAGCCCAGAATCTGGTGCAGCTGTGCATGGTAGCCAATCAGCTTCTAACTTCAGCTTGTTCAACTAAGCTTTGACAAACAAAAAAACCTGCAAGCTGATTTCTATGCAGAGCTGCTCCAGATTTTGCACTCTCCAGTTTTAGTAAATCAATCCTGTATGTCACATAAGTCAGATTGCCAACATTTCGGTGGGCTCACGGGGTTCATTTCCTCAGTGACTCATTGACCCAAGTCTCTCTGAGGTGGGGGGGTTCCTGCAAGGCACCAGAACATAGGCAACCTGATCTATGTGACATTATGGGGGATATTTACTAAAATTGATGCATACAGAATCTGGTGCAGCTGTATGTAGTAACCAATTGGCTTCTAATGCTGGCCAAACACTACGAAAAATCAGCTGAACCAGTTTTCGAAAAACGAACATTCGACTGTGAGAGCAAACGATGATACCATCATGTAATGACCGATAAATCGTTCAGTGGACATAAATGAATCAATTTTTTGTTCGTTTTTTACATATACCTAGTGCAGACAGTTCGGACGGGAAACACATTAACCTTTCAATTTATCGTTTTAAAAAACGTGTCCTTCGTTTTTTCGGCTCAAAATTGTCCCAACGATTATGGATTTTGTGCCCATTAACTGGCTGAAAAATGAAAGAACTGTCTCAATGACCGTATTTCGGCAGATTTTTCATATAGATTATGGCCAGCATAAGCTGAAGTTAGAAGCTGATTGGTTACTATGTACAGCTGCATCAGGTTCTGTGTATTCCAGTTTTAGTAAATCTCCCCCCTATGTGTTCCTAAAAACAAATTTTACAACACATTTTGACGTGCCCGTGACTTCCTTTCAAATTGCTGTGTTTGAACGGCATCATCTATTACTGTCACTTTGAGCCCCTCTCCGAAACCTAGCTTCCAGGACTGTGTAGGTCCACATAAGGGCCCTTTTCACACTGATACGTTTTTTTCTGTGTTTTCTCATTGCAAGAAAAATGTTTTCCTTTAAATCCTATGGGGCTTTTCACACCACTGCGTTACAGGTGCGGTGTGTTTTGAAAAGTCCCGCAGGCTGCATCTTTGGTGCGGTTTTAAAAACCGCACCAAAAAAGCAGCTTCCCGTCCCCATCCAAATTAATGGAAATCGTTGTAATCAGTTAGTTTGTGTTCCTTCCATGTTGTCTCCTTCTCACCAAGCTGCTTAGCGATGGTCTTGTAGCCCATTCCAGCCTTTTGTAGGTCTACAATCTTGTCCCCGACATCCTTGGACAGCTCTTTGGTCTTGGCCATGGTGAAAAGATTGGAATCATTATCTGATTGATTGCTGCCTGACTGCCTGTGGACAGGTATCTTTTATACAGGTAACAAACTGAGATTAGGAGCACTCCCTTTAAGAGAGTGCCCCTAATCTCACCTTGTTACCTGTATAGAAGACACCTGGGAGCCAAAAATCTTGCTGATTGATAGGGGGATCAAATACTTATTTCACTCATTAATATGCAAATCCATTTATAACTTTTTTGAAATGGGTTTTTCTGGATATTTTTGTTGTCATTCTGTCTCTCACCGTTAAAATAAACCTACCATTAAAATTATAGACTGATCATTTATTTGTCAGTGGGCAAACATACAAAATCAGCAGGGGATCAAATACATTTTCACACACTTTATTTGGCTAGCAACACTAAAAAAAAAAAAAAAACTTTCACAACTTTTGCCAACGCAGTTAACACTTCCACGTGTGCATTGGAGATGCATTGCCTGCATTGGGGTGCCATTCCAAAACAAAAGTGAAACGTGTTCTGCCCCTTGCAAGATTAGTACACCCAAAACTGAGTTTGTGGATATCAGTGGTTTCATATTACCCCTGAAATGATTTCTCAAATATTTTAACACTTTTAATGTAAAGTCACCACCACCCCCTCAACCCAAGCTTCTGGTTCAGCACTTTTGGTGTTGTCATGCGCCCTCTGCTGGAAAGTGCATAGAAATCGCTACACTATTGGACTGCATCTCTTGGGAATCTTTTTTCTTTTTCTTTTTTAGGAAGTAAACTGTCATCTGGTCGATATTCAGACTACGGCTTTGGGCACCCTTTCAATAAAAAAATGTTTGATATGCTCCTTCCATATTACTAAAATTATCCTAGCATTGTATGTTGCAGTAATGTAAATACTGATGGGACCTCATAATGGGAACACGTGCACACCGTATAATAAACTCATCTACCTGGGACCTAGTAATGAGACTGTGACCATGTTATTTTATAACATCCGTTTTTAGCTCTAGTATTGTCATATTGCTGAGGCCAACCTGTAACCTTTGGTCTCTTTTAATAAAGGTTGTGCATTATCTGGAACATGGCTTTATTTCTAATTCTTGTGGGTATCTGCATTTATAGGGGATTTGGGGGAATGTCTATACAGCAAAATATCCGCTGACCAGCCTCACTGACCCATTACTCCTAAATTCATGGCTCGTCCTCTCTGCCAAAAGTAGGTAAACAGAAGGCAGCAATTCATGTGGTTCCATTAAAAGGCTAGAATTTTATCTATGCATAAAAACCCTATAAATCTGCTTGCCCACTTTGGGCTAAGGGGCTCCCTAGTCAGGGCTTAGGAAAGTTAAAGAGAACCTTTTGGGTTTTTAAAATGCAACCTCATCTATGATAGCATAGGAAGGACCTAAAACCTCTAAGGAGTTTTGTCTGTGTCCCCACTAGGGAGATTCCCCCTTACTTCCTGTCTGTGTGTCCACACAAAAAGTGAAAACATTCTGACCAATAAGAACACAAACGATACAACTGGATACATCCTATGTCAATTCCAAAAAAAAAAAGTATTTACATAAGTAGGGAGATCGGGTGTCCATTGTCGCCCCTGCTTTTCGCCCTCGCAATGGAGCCCTTGGCTATTTCAATAAGGGCATCCCCAGAAATACAGGTATTTAAGAGGAAGTATGGGGAAGAAAAAGTCGCCATGTACGCAGATGACGTCCTGCTTTTTTTGGGGGACATGCAGTCCTCGCTGGACGCAGCAATGAGGATAGTGGGAGATTATGGCAAATTTTCAGGGTTGAGGATTAACTGGGAAAAATCTGTACTCTTACAGATATTCAATACCGCAGCAGATAACCCAAGTAAAAGTAGTAAACCAGATGAGGTATTTGGGAATAAATATATCAAAAGACCCAGGCCAATATAGAGCTGGAAACTTAGTGCCATTGATGACAAAACTAAAACAGAAGTGCCGTGTCTGGAATAAGCTCCCACTCTCAGTAGCTGGACGGTGTAACCTGGTTAAAATGGTGTGGATGCCTCAGATCTTGTATGTCCTACACAACTCCCCAGTGTGGATTCCAAGGTACTGGTTTAAAAAAACTGGATAGCGTGTTTAGGGAGGTAATATGGAGAAATGGAGCGGCAAGAATTCGCCTCCGAACCTTGCAGCAACCTAGAGAAAAAGGGGGTTTGGCAGTCCCTAATCCGAGACATTACTTCCTAGCTGCACAAATGCAGCATATGGGTGGATGTAACCTACCGGTGAGCAGGGAGTTGGGGAAAAATCTTCTACTGAACGACACAAACCATGATACAGAGGTGGAGGCAGCGGAGGCGGATTCTTTCTGTTCCAGGAGCCCTACGGGAAAACTGATGGTAAAAAGTTGGGAAACCGTTAAGGGGATACTGGGGTATGGTGGATTTTCGGAATTCTCCCCTATATGGGATAACAATAACTTAAAAGAGCTCAAAACTATGGGGAAAATTGTGGAATGGGATATGTGTGGTGTACATCTTTTGATACAACTTTTTAAGGAGGGGAGAATAAAAACATTCCAGGAGATAAGGGAGGAGTACTCAGTTCCCAATAAATCATTCTACAGATATTTACAGGTTAGGCACGCCCTGAACTCGCAATTTGAGACACCAGTATGGAATGAAATGCCCCAGCTCCGCAGATTAGTAAACGCGGATACATCTAAAGGGATAATCTCAGAAATGTACAAGTGCATAAGCGAGGCAGACCAGGAGGAGAGACCTGACACTAAGAATAAAGGGAAATGGGAAAGAGATGTGGGTCCAATAACACAGGAACAGTGGAAAAGGATATTGGAAGCAGGCCCCAAAGTCTCACTCTCCCCCTCCCAAATGATCTCCCAACTATATTTAATACACAGAGCGTATTACACACCCCAAAAGAATGTTAGTTTGGTAGGAGACAAGACGCGAAGTGCCAGAGATGTGGAAATGAGCAAGGAGACTTGATACATATGGTCTGGAGGTGCCCCAAGCTGTATAGGTATTGGAAAGAAATAATAGATAGAATAAATTATGTATTCAGGACATCCTTACAGCTAGAGGCCAGGCTATGTGTGTAAGGTTTGATGGAAGAAAGGGGAATATCAGGAGATACGAAAACGGCAATATTAAGATGTCTGTTCCAAGGCAGGAAACTCATAGCTCAAAGGTGGCAAGCAAAAGATCCCCCAACAGGAACAGAATGGAGGAAAGTAATAGATGACACCATTAGGAAGGAAGAATTTATATACAATAAGAGAGGAAATCATAAAAAAAAATTTAAGATATGGAAACAATGGATAGAGGTGGAGGTATGGTAGAGGGGAGGGCGGGAGGGAAGAATGAAAGGGAAATGTGTGGGGTGTGGAAAGGGAGAATGGGTTTAACGTTTCACTATATGTGGTAAAGGATATCTATAATGTTGTAAGTGGAAAGAAGTATATATGTATAAGTATGTTTATATAAAAGAAATAAAGAATACCTGATTCAAAAAATATAAGTAGGGAGATGATGCTAATTGGATAGTGAGACTGTGGGCACAGAGAATTCAGCTGGGTTTTAACCTGGGTTAGCAGTGGCAACCATTTCATGCTACACTGCTAGAATACCCTAAAGCTGCAGAGATCCACAGTACAGGTGGGAGAATCTGTCCACAGGACAACTATTAGTTCTGCACTCCACAAATCTGGCATTTAGGGAAGAGTGGCAAGAAGAAAGCCATTGTTGAAAGAAAGCCATAAGAAGTCCTGTTTGCAGTTTGCGAGAAGCCATGTGGGGGAACAGCAAACATGGGGAAGAAGGTGTTCTGATCAGATGAGACCAAAATTTAACTTTTTGGCCAAAAAAAGGGATTTTTATAACAGCTTACCTGTAAAATCCTTTTCTTGGAGTACATCACGGGACACAGAGCGACTTAGTCATTACTAATGGGTTATATAGATTACCTTCAGGTGTTGGCACTGGCCAATTCCAAACCGGAAGTACCCTCCCCTATATAAGCCCCTCCCACCCGGGAGCACCTCAGTTTTGTAGCCAAGCAATAAGTGTCCCAAAAAGAGGGGTGGGAGCTCTGTGTCCCGTGATGTACTCCAAGAAAAGGATTTTACAGGTAAGCTGTTATAAAAATCCCTTTTTCTTTTTCGTACATCACGGGACACAGAGCGACTTAGTCATTACTAATGGGACGTCCCAAAGCAATGCCAAATGAGGGGAGGGATACATAAGCTGGGCGCCATCAGGCATGAGGATCTTTTGCGGCCTGCAACACACTGCGCCCAAAGGCGACATCCTCCTGACTTCTAACGTCTACCTGGTAGAATCTAGTAAACGTGTGTACCGAAGACCATGTTGCGGCCTTACATACTTGAGCCAGGGAGGCCTGGTGATGCACTGCCCATGAAGTTCCAACTGCTCTTGTGGAGTGCGCCCTAACTTTGAACGGAGGCGGTCTCTTTCTCAAGCCATAGGCTTGTATTATGACCTGTCGAATCCACTTGGCTAAAGTGGATTTTGATGCTGCCTGACCCTTTTTAGGGCCTTCCGGCAGAATAAACAAAGTATCCGTTCTGCGAATCTGAGCAGTGGCTTTTAGATAAGCTTTAACTGCTCTTACTACATCCAAGGAATGTAATAACTTTTCCTCTACCGAGCTAGGTTTGGGGAAAAAAGAAGGAAGAACCACATCTTGGTTCAAATGAAACCTCGATACCACCTTAGGGAGAAAGGCTGGATGAGGACGTAATACTACTCTGTCCTTATGGACAACCAGATATGGCTCCTTACAGGACAAGGCGGCTAATTCCGATACTCTTTTAGCCGAACAAACGGCTACTAAGAAAATCAATTTCCTGGTGAGAAGAACCAAGGAAATGTGTTGCAATGGTTCAAACGGTTGTTTCTGTAGAACTGACAGAACCAGGTTTAAGTCCCAAGGACATATGGGAATACTAACCGGAGGGCTAATACGCATCACTCCTTGTATGAAAGCTTTGACTAGTGAATGCGAAGCCAAGGGCCTTTGAAAAAATATTGACAAGTAGGCTTGTGCAATTCGTTTCGTAACGAATCAAAATTCGTCCGAATTTAGCAACTTTCGGACATTCGGAAGCATTCGAATTTCCGAACAGAGCAATTACGAATAAAACCGAATCCGAAATAAATTATACCGCAAAATAGCGAATGCCCGAAGGTCTTCGGCATAATTCGTTATGAAAAAAGTTACGAATGTACGAATCCATTCGAAGCACAATAACACTCACTCTGCTCTCTGCTTCTCCCTCACCATGCTGAACTCCCTCTCAAAATGGTGTACAGGGGCGGAGGCTATAGCCGCATGAAAAAACGAAAGTAAAATACGAGATTTCAAATCCATTCGAAGCACAATAACACTCACTCTGCTCTGCTCTCTGCTTCTCCCTCACCGTGCTGAACCCTCTCAAAATGGTGTACAGGGGCGGAGCCAATAGCCGCATGTAAAAAACTAAAGTAAAATACGAGATTTCGAATCGTTACAAATAACCGCTATGTATTTAGAAAAGTACAAATCCATTCGAAGCACATTAGGCATAATAGGCAGCGTCGTTGTGAGAGAGACACGGAAAATTACGAATCAACGAACCCAAAAAAAGTTACGAAAGTAGGAGTTGTGTCCAGAATCAACGAAAAACAACGTACTCTACCGAAAGTACGAATTATAAAGCAACAAAAAATTCAACGAAAAATGTCGCTTGCAAAAATACGAATGAGTCCGAACACGAAAAATCCCGTCTAGCAAAATTACGAATGATTACGAATCAACAGGACCGGAAAGAAATGAACCGAAACGGAACGAGTTTTTCCGTTGTGCACAAGTCTATTGACAAGGCCGAAATCTGACCCTTGATAGTACTCAAGGCCAGCTTCCTATCTACAGCCCACTGTAGGAAGTCCAAAATCCTCCCTATCACGTACTTACGTGGATGCCATTTCTTGGCCTCACACCACTTAATGTACGCTTTCCAGATCCTATAATAGATCTGCCTGGATACCGGCTTCCTGGCATTGATCATGGTAGATACCACAGAATTAGAGAGCCCTCTCTTTTTCAGAATGTGGGCTTCAATAGCCAGGCCGTCAAACCTAGGGCTGGTAAGGAAGGGTGGTATATCGGTCCCTGCGACAGCAGGTCCGGACGATGTGGGAGGGTCCAAGGACTCCTCACTGACATTTTTACAATCTCCGCGTACCATGCCCTTCGGGGCCACGCTGGAGCCACCAGAATCACTGGTTTCTTTTCTACCCTGATTCTGCGGAGTAATCGCGGTAACAATTGTGGCGGTGGGAATGCATATATCAGCTTGAACTGATTCCAAGGGAACACTAGGGCATCCGAGCCGCAAGCTAGAGGATCCCTTGTGCGAGACACAAATCTGTCCACCTTTGCGTTGAATCTGGATGCTAGCAGATCTACATCCGGTGTTCCCCACCGCTGGCATATTGCCTGGAAAACCTCGGGGTGAAGAGACCATTCCCCCGGGCATAATTGTTGGCGACTTAAAAAGTCCGCTCTCCAATTTTCCACTCCTGGGATAAAAAACGCGGATATGGCTGGGACATATTTTTCTGCCCACTCCAGGATGCAATTTGCTTCCCTCTGGGCTGCACGACTCCTGGTGCCACCCTGGTGATTGATATATGCCACTGCTGTGGCATTGTCTGATTGAATTCTGACAGGGGACCCTTGGAGTTTGGATGTCCATGCTACTAGGGCATACCGGGCTGCTCGTATCTCTAAGAGATTGATGGGCAGGGCCTTTTCTGCTTCTGACCACTTGCCCTGGAGAGACCATTGCTCCAGTACTGCCCCCCAGCCTATGAGGCTGGCATCTGTAGTGACTACCTTCCAAGAAACCGGACTGAAGGGTTTCCCTTTTTCCAGATTCTGGGGCACCAACCACCAATGGAGGCTCTTGCGAACGGAAGGGGACAGGGACATTGGTAAGTCTAAAGCCTGAACTTTTTTGTTCCAGGCTGACAGTATGGCCCTTTGCAAATTCCTTGAATGGAATTGACCGTAGGGTACCGCTTCGAATGAAGCCACCATTTTTCCCAGCAGCCTCATGCAGAGGCGTATGGATGGTTTTCTTTTTGTACCCACTAAGTAGGTCAAATCTTTTAAAGACGACACCTTCTCTGGAGGTAAGAAAATCTTTCTCTGATTTGAATCCAGCCTTAGCCCTAAGTATTCCAGACTTTTGACTGGTCTTAGAGCTGACTTGTCCCGGTTGATAATCCAACCGTGATATTCCAGATACTTGATTGTCTTGTGAATAGCTACTTCCAGCTTTTCCACTGAGTGGTCTATTAGTAGCAGGTCGTCTAGATATGCCATTATCGTTACACCCTGTGTTCTTAGATTGGCCAATAATGGGGCCAGAATTTTTGTGAACACTCATGGTGCTGTGGCCAGACCGAAAGGTAAGGCTCTGAACTGAAAATGGCGCCCTTCTACTGCAAAGCGTAGAAATTTCTGGTGGGCCGGAAAGATGGGAATATGCAGATAAGCATCCTTTATGTCGATCGAGGCTAACCATTCCTGCCCTTGTAGGGCGGTGGCCACCGATCGGATCGACTCCATCCGAAAAGTCCTGATATTTAGGAACTTGTTTAGCCCTTTTAGATTTAATATGGGCCTCACGTCTCCATTTGGTTTGGGGACTGTGAAAAGGTTCGAGTAAAACCCGAATCCGCTTTCTTCCAGGGGAACCTTCATGATTACACCTTGGAGCAATAGTTGTTCTAGTGCCAGAAGGAGGGATCCTCTCTTTTGGGGATCTCTTGGCACGTTTGACCTCATAAATTGGGCAGGAGGAGTGCCTTTTAACTCCAGCTTGTATCCCAGACTTACTGCGGAGAGCACCCATCTGTCTCTGATGGTGTCCCGCCAGGTCTCTGTGAACAACTGAAGTCTTCCCCCCACCCGATTGAGTGGGGGCAACGCTTCATGCCTTGGGGGGAGGTTTTGTACCTCTCTTGATCCAGGGCTTCTTGTTACCCTGTGATTGTCCCTGATTTCTGCCCCCTGAATTTGACCGCGGAGGCCGTCGGAACTGCTTCACAGCCGATGTGCCCGGGACTGGAGAAGTAGGCCTCTTAAAAGAAGGACTTCTACCCTTGTTCTTAACCGGTAAGAGTGAACTTTTACCGGCAGAAATTTTCTGGATATATTTGTCCAGATCTTCTCCAAATAAGCGTTCTCCATGAAATGGGAAGCTAACCAGCAGTTTTTTACAGGGAGCTTCAGCAGACCAGTTTTTGAGCCACAGAAGCCTACGCATATGTACTATAGACAGCGTAAAGCGGGAGGCCTGTTGGATTGTATCCTTTATGGCGTCCACCGCAAAACACAAGGCTCTAGGCAGGTCAGCTAGGGCAAGAGCCTGCTGATCTGGTAAGTCCCTTAAGACTTGCTTCCACTGATCTTTCACTGCTTGGCAGACTCCAATCGCTGCTACCGCAGGTTGTGTCACCATGCTTGCTGTAGAGAAAGCAGATTTTAGTAAAGACTCCAATTTTTTATCTATTGGGTCTTTGAACATTGGAACATTATCTACTGGACATGTCAGTGATTTGTTAACAGAAGAGATGGCTGCGTCCACTGTAGGGACCCTCCATTTTTTTATGAACTTATCCTCCATGGGATAGATCACCGGAAATCTCTTGGGGGGAGCAAATATTTTATCAGGATGCTCCCAATCCTGGTAAATAAGCCCTTCTAATAAAGGGTGGATTGGGAAGGAACAGACAGCCTGGGGAGCTTTTAGCGACCCCAGCGAGGAAACCGTAGTGGATGGTGGTTCCGCCAGAGGCATTTTAAATGCTGATCGGACCATATTAGTCAGAGACTGAACCCATAATCTTTCAGCCTGAGATGCTGAGAAAGGTTCTTCCACTGTTGATTCCTCCATAACTGAATCAACCTCATCCTGATCCCCTTCAGGTAGGTCGATCTCTGTGTGGGGCTGTTCCTCCACTAACAGGCACTCTGAAGGAGGAGACGGAGATCGGACGCGCTTTTCCTGTGACAGGGAAGCAGCGATCAATGCTGTTAATCTCTCTTCCAATCCTCCCAGAGTTGAGGATAAAACCTCCTCTGTTATATATACAGGAGCAGGTGGACTGGGGACAGCCGCAGCACCAGGCATTCCTGCGGGGTTTCTACGGCTACTGACCTCTGAATTCTCAGGGGAGATTGGTGCAGTACAAGCATGCCCAATATCCTCAGAGCCCGATGGAGACCCCTTTGGCTTCCTGGAAGATCTATTTCCGGAGCGTCTGGACGACATATCCTTTAAGCACAAAGCTGAGGTATTCCCGTCGTCATACACCAATTTTGCTGGTAATAGTCTAACAAAGTTGCTTCTATATACCAGCTGGTGTCCACTAAAGTGCCTTTCTATGGGGATGCCTGCATCAACCGCCTCTGTGTGCCACTGTTTGTTGCTAGCTCTGTTTGCATCCAGATGACACTTGTACTGTGTCTTTTAACCATGCTGGGACGCCCGCACATGCGCAGAAGCGCCGCGGCGCGCATCGAGCGTCATCCACCCGCCCCGCCCCTTTTTTTCATAGGAGGCGCGTGCACGCGCCCGCGCGCGTGCCCGTGCGCCATTGGCGCCCTTTTCGAAATCAAACAGGGGACTAGGAGCCAGGGCCCTTTTTGCCGGAGGGCCTGTGCGGTGGATGAGCGCAGCAACAGGGCAGAGGAAGTGGATTCCCACAGAGAAACTTACCAGCTGCCTGGATCTTTTGACTTGAGAAAACCAAAGATCCACATGACAAGAAAAATGGACTACAGCGGCCTCTAGTGGTTTAACACAGGTACCGCGGTCCCTTTTTTTTTTTTTTTCTTGACTACTATTAAAATTTTACATTTTCAGTAGTTACAGGCAAACACAGATATTTAGCGGGAATACCGTTAGGTAACAGACAGAAAGACAAATTAGGCTTGGGGGTCCCCCAATAGAACCAAGTTCCTGGGGGCCCCCACTTACCTGATCCCCGCCGCAGGACTTTGTTTGGTCCACAGAAGTCCAAACTTCACCTATCACGGCAGGCATTGTAATTAAACCTTCAGGGACCGGGTTCCCAAGGATTCCACTCCCCTGGACCTGTATAGCACCCTGCACAGAAAACATCTTGGTCGTGGGTATGACCAGAGCTCTGGATCCCAGGGTCCAGCCCTCCTAAGAGAAGCATTACAGGCAAAACCTTGCTCTTCTGCTGCAAGGCCCGGGTACCGACCGTTTAGCTATGAAGCTTTTTTGGTGGGATCCGGAACAGCTTACTAAGGCCCAAAAGAACCTGTACGCAAGCCCAGTGAAAACACATGTTACTCTTTGGCCAACACCTTAGACACTGGCAAAAAACTGAGGTGCTCCCGGGTGGGAGGGGCTTATATAGGGGAGGGTACTTCCGGTTTGGAATTGGCCAGTGCCAACACCTGAAGGTAATCTATATAACCCATTAGTAATGACTAAGTCGCTCTGTGTCCCGTGATGTACGAAAAAGAAAGCAAAACACTGTGTTTGGCAGAAAACTAACACTGCACATCACATTGAACACATCATCCCCACCATGTAACATGGTGGTGGCAGCATCATGTTGTGGGGATGCTTTTCTTAAGCGGGGACAGGGAAGCTGGTCAGAGTTGATGGGAAGATGGATGGCAATAAATACAGGGCAATCTAATGCCGCGTACACACGACCGCTTTTCTCGACGAGAAAAACTGCATTTTTTTTTTTCGCCGAGAAAAACGATCGTCTGTGGGCTTTATGTCGTTTTTCTCGTTGAGAAAAACGGCATAAAAAACGACGAGAAAAATTAGAACATGTTCTAAATTTTCTCATCGTTTTTTCCATCATTTTTTTCCGCGGCAGTTTTCCCATAGGGAGACACTGCCGCGGAGCCCACAGACGGTCGTTTTTCTCGTCAAGAGAAAAAATGACGGGAAAAACGACCGTGTGTAGGGAACCAAGCGGTTCCCTCGTTTTTCCTGTCATTATACACAGCGTTTTTTTAACCGCCGTGAATAATGATCGTGTGTACGCGGCATTAGAAGAAAACCTGTTTGAGTCTGCAAAAGACTCGAGACGGGGGGGGGGGGGGGAGATTCACCTTCCAGCAGGACAACGACCCTAAACATACAGACAGAGCTACAATGGAATGGTTTACATCAAAGCATATTCATGTGTTTAGAATGGCCCAGTCAAAGACCCAAGCTACCGCAGGCCGATAAGTCTCAACACCATCTCAAAGATCATGGAGAAAGCAGTAGTAATACAACAACTACAACTCCATTTGGACACCCACAAACTCTTGGACCCACTACAATCAGGCTTCCGCCCAGGCCATGGCACAGAAACGGCACTTCTCAAAATATGGGATGACGCCCTCGAAGCAGCAGATGACGGAGAATCATGTCTTCTGGTGCTGCTGGATCTCCGTGCAGGGTTCGACACAGTAGATCACGAAACTTTACTTATCCGCCTTAAAGAAGTAGCAGGAGTAGCAGACCCTGACCTACACTGGTTCGCATCCTTCTTAGAAAATCGCTCCCAGACAGTGAAACTAGGAGTCTTCACCTCTGAAACTCGCGCAATTTCTTGCGGAGTCCCTCAAGGATCACCCCTTTCACCCGTGCTCTTCAACATCTACCTCTGCCCACTACTTAAAATCATCAGGAAACAGGATCTGTGCTACCACTCATATGCCGACGACACCCAAATCTACTTTCGTATCACCGGAAAAAAAGACCAATATCGCGGACTGGAAGAGTGCCTCGCATTGATCGATGATTGGATGACGGAGAGTTCCCTCAAACTCAATGGATCTAAAACAGAACTTCTTCTACTCCACGCAAACCAAAAGACAAAAACAAAGACGTCTTGGACACCACCCACCATTCTTGGAAAGACCGTTACCCCGAGCACCAAAGTCAAAAGTCTCAGAGTCATCCTTGACTCGGAGATGTCGATGGATGCACAAATAGGATCAGTAGTAAGCGGATCGCACCATCTTCTCCGTCTATTACGGAGACTCATCCCCTTCATCCCGGAAGAGGACACAGCAGTAGTAGTTGGAACAATCATCAACTCCCGACTCGACTATGCAAACTCCCTCTACATAGGACTACCTAAATATCAGATCTCGCGCCTACAAGTCATCCAGAACACGGCAGCCAGACTGGTAACAGGGAAAAAACCTTGGGAATCGATCACGCCTTCACTGAGGACCCTGCATTGGTTAACCGTAAAGGATCGGGTCACTTTCAAGACCCTCTGCCTCCCCCACAAGTGCACACAAGGAAACGCACCTCAATATTTATGCAAGAAAATAAAACACTACTCCCCCAAACACATTCTCCGATCAACCAATCAAAACCTCCTTCACATCCCCAAATCCCGCTACAAATGGAAGGGAGAGCGAAGATTTGCAGTCCAAGGACCACGGCTATGGAACGCTCTTCCCACGGACATCCGCATGAAAGAAAACCATCGGGCTTTCAGGAAAAAACTTAAGACCCACCTCTTCTGATGGATCAGGACATCACTGGATGCAAAGCGCCTTGAGGCGATTCAGTTCGCATTTGTAGCGCTATATAAGTTATTCACTCACTCACTCAAAGTCCAGACCTAAATCCAATTGAGAATCTGGGGCAAGACTTAAATTGCTGTTCACAGACGCTCTCCATCCAATCTGACAGAGCTTGGGCTATTTTGCAAAGAAGAATGGGCAAAAATGTCACTCTCTAGATGTGCAAAGCTGGTAGAGACATCCCCAAAAAGACTTGAAGCTGTAATTGTAGTGAAAGGTGGTTCTACAAAGTATTGACTCGGGGGCTGAATACAAATGCACCCCACACTTTTCACATTTATTTGTAAAAAAAAAATGAAAACCATTTATCATTTTCCTTCCACTTCACAATTATGTGCCACTTTGTGTTGGTCTATAACATAATATCCCAATAAAATACATTTACGTCTTTGGTTATAACATGACAAAATGTGGAAAATGTCAAGGGGTATGAATACTTTTTCAAGGCACTGTAAGTTAATTCAACACAACTTTTTTAGATACAGTCTAAAACTATATAGACATTAGATAAATCACAAAGGCCAGCAATCTGTGTCCTTCAAATTAGGTCTATGGGTTTTATACTGCTTCTTCAGGACCCGCAAAAGTTTTTGTATGTTCAGAGAGCTTGTTCACAATCATAAAAACAAATCTACAATGGGAATAGAGAAATAAATAAACCACCTGCTCCTCCTCAGCAAACTACACTCCCTTGGCCTCCGTGATTCTACTTTATCCTGGTTCTCCTCCTACCTATCTCTGCACACTTTCAGTGTCATTTACAACTCCATCTCCTCCGCTCCTCTTCCTCTTTCTGTTGGGATACCCCAAGGCTCCATCCTTGGGCCTCTCCTATTCTCACCCTATACCTCTTCCCTGGGCCAGTTGATAACCTCCTATGGCTTCCAATACCACCTCTATGCTGACGACTCCCAGATCTCTCTCTCCAATCCTCAACTCACCCCCTCGATCTCCTCACGGATCTCAAACTTACTGAATGACATATCGGTATGGATGTCACACCACTTCCTCAAACTCGATCTTTCTAAAACTGAGTTTATTATATTTCCTCCTTCACTGTTAATATAAACCACACAACCATTGGTCCCTCCACACATGCCAAGGTCCTGGGTGTAATCCTTGACTCTGACCTCTCCTTCAGCCCCCATATCCAATCACTGGCTAAATCCTGCCACCTTAACCTCCACAACATCTCCAGAATTCGACCCTTCCTGACTAATGACACCACAAAGCAACTTATTCACTCCTTGATTATTTCCCGCCTTGACTACTGCAACTCTCTCCTTAATGGCCTACCCTTACGTAGGCTTTCCCCCCTTCAGTCTATTATGAATTCTGCTGCTAGACTAATACACCTCGCTAACCGATCCGTGAGTGCTGCTCTTCTCTGCCAATCCCTTCACTTGCTTCCCCTACCCCACTGTGTGAAACTCAAAATGCTAACCACAACATACAAGGCCATTCACAACATCGCCCCATCTACATCACCAACCTCATCTGCAGATATCGCCCAAATCGTCCCCTCCGCTCCTCCCAGGACCTCCTGCTCTCTAGTTCTCTTGTACCTCCTCCCATGCTCGCCAGGACTTCTCCAGAGCCTCTCCCATCCTCTGGATCTCCCTGCCCCAGTATGTCCGATCAGCCCCTACCCTGTCCACCTTTAGGAGATTCCTGAAAACTCATTTATTCAGGGAAGCCTATCCTACACCCACCTAACAACTGCCCCCGAGCCACCCCCTTCAAATCATTCTCTGCAGCTATTACCTTTTGTACCACCACCCCTCCCTTTAGAATGTAAGCTCTATGAGCAGGGCCCTCCTGTACCTTTTGTATTGAACTGTACTGTTATTGTGTTGTCCCCCTATACATTGTAAAGCGCTGCGTAAACTGTTGGCGCTATATAAATTGTGTATAATAATAAAAATAAACAAACAAAATAAGCTATCACATTGACATATTCTATAGGTACAGGGCTGGTCACATTTTACATGATATACACAAATATATCAAAACCAACCGAAAAGAAAAATTATATATTTCATATAGGTTTATACATTCCTCATGTATGATATAAACAAAAAAAATAACAATAACTTTAATTTTAAATATATTCCTTAAAAGCTATAAAAGAATGAAAATGCACATGTGCATCAAATGTTTTTGTAAATCCAGTTATTACAATGTAACAGTGACATCATCACTGGGCTGTACATAGCCTGTGCAGAGAGTTGTGGGAGGGGCTCAGAATGCTCCACCCACTACAGGCTACCTACAGGGAGGGGGCGGAGACAAGACCAATCACTCTGCACAAGGAGAGAGCAGCAGTGAGCTGTCTTTTTTTTTTATATGAAGTTCCTGCACAGATAAAGGTTCACACTGGATTACTGCATAAATCTTGAAGAAATACACAAAGCACACCAAGATTCAATGAAGAATACACAGGACTCTTGTATTTAGCAAAAATTTGCTTATCGGCTTTTTTTTTCTTTTGCCCTCAAACAAAAGATTTTTATTGAGCATAAAAAAAGGCATACAAAAATCCAGAACACAATGGATATGGAAGACCGCAAATAACATTGAAGCGTGGAAAACAGTGTACCTCGTACCATATGCAATGATGTACAGTTTACTCATATAGGAAGTACAATTAAATGTCATTGTTAAACCATTAATACAAGGTCATCCATCTTACACGGTCAGACTTTTTGCCAACAAACTTCAAAATGAGCAAGTTGTCAAAAAAATCTGACCGTGTGTACGCTCCATCGGACAAACTTTTCCGGTTTTCATCGGACAAACGTTCGCTCTGCAAACGGACAAACTTTTCAGCAACGAAAGTCTGATGGTGCAAAGTCCTATCGTGTGTCCAGAAATCCATCGGACTTTTGTCCGAGGTACAAATACGCATGCCCAGAACCAATGTTAAAATCAACCAACAATAGCCGAAGTTGACCAAAGGGTGGTGGTAAAGAGCAGAAAAACCATGTGATGTTGGGAAAGTTTGCAGAAAAGTCCAAGTGTGTATATGCTATGGGTGTGCCCGGCCAACTCCCTTCGGACAAAAATCCACGGAAAAGTTTGTTTGAAGTCCGACTGTGTGTACGAGGCTTTAGAGTAAAATGTCATCACAACTATTGAAGTATACGGTGCATGACTTGGTCCACGGGAGCTAAACCAGAGACATCTAGCCACGAGGACCTCAATTTATCAAATTTTCCCTTGCTTTGTTGGTAAAATAACTTCTCAAGTCGAATGGTATCACACATTTGAGTAATCCATTCCTTCACTTTAGAAGGTAAATGGCACAAAAACTAAACCAGTGTATCCAATGTATGATTTATATAAAACAACAAAGTGCGTGCTGAGTTTGCATAAAATATATGCACGAAGAGACTTCAAGTTTGCTCTGTATAATGAGTAGTGTGGAAGTCCATAAGTTATGCACAATGGCAATACAGGCACAATTATGGTTCAATATCAATACAGGCAGCAGGGGAGGGGGGGGGGAGAGAAGGGGGAATAGTCCACGCTCACGGCAGCCATCCAGGGGGAACAGAACCCATGTTCCCAAAACACTGCAAAAAAACAAGAAAAAGAGGCGCCTCTGGGTGCAGACTGTATGATAGGTTTTAATCAATAAAGAGTTTAAGTAGTAGCAACTCACATTTAAGTAGTAAAGACAGGCATGGTCTAGTCCTAAACAACAGGGGGGTCTTCACTGTGGTCAATCCCTTGGTCGGCCTGTGGATGTGCTCTCTCAGCAGTCGTCTCCTGAACCGTTAGATGGTGCTCGGCTGGCTGCGGTGGATGGACGTCAGAACCAGGCTTGGGTAGCAAGCTGGAATCCAGGCGAAGGGGGATGACGTCGCTGGAATGCAACGCGTTTCTGAGCGTGCTGGCCGTGAACGGTGGCCCCCCGTTGTTTGGGACTAGACCATGCCTGTCTTTACTACTTAAATGTGAGTTGCTACTACTTAGACTCTTTATTGATTAAAACCTATACAGTCTGCACCCAGAGACGCCTCTTTTTCTTGTTTTTCACTGTAGGAGGCTCTGTAGACTTCCAGTGCCTCAAAATTAGTTTACGGGCCTGAAAAAGGGCTCTGGCAATGGCCTGTTTTGGAGTGTCCTCAACCGGAAGGTCATCTAGTATACCCAACAAACAATATTTAGGGTCTTCTGGAATCTGAACCTGGAAGACCCGGTTAAGAGTATCTATGACCTTCTTCCAATATAAAGTGCGCCTTTGGGCACCTATATAGGAGATGTATCAAATCCCCATGATCTCTACAACACCTAGTGCAGGTGGGATCTGATCTCATTCTCATTCGAGCCAGTCTGGCCGCTGTATAATGCACCCTCAAGACTATACATAATTGGGAAAGTCGTTGAGCCACATTTAATGAGCACTGGGTAACAGATTGTAGAACTTCTTCACATTGTCCTCAAAGGCCCCCAACATCCTGTTCCCACTGAGACACTACTTTAGGAGGTGAATCCGGGAAGAAATGATTCAGTAACATAGCATAACTGCTTGAAATAAACCCTTTATAATTGAAGACCTCAAACATATAATCAAAAATAGGAGTAGGCTCAGGTACCCATTGATCCCCCCCACGTTGGGCCTTGAGTGCATGTTGGAGCTGCAAATAATAAAAATGCATAGACGAAGGAAGCGAAAAGGAAGATTGGAGATCAGAGAAGGCTGGTAATTTCCCATTTCTGAAAATGCCGTATTGCAGTTTAGCCACCTCCCAGGAGTAATTGTTATCCCAAATAGAGCTGTATCTGGTAAACCCAGTGACATTTTGCCCTCATTCTTGGAGTTCAGCTTTAGACCCCTTTCACACTGGGGCGATAAGAATCCCTCACATTAAGGCCCGTTTTACACTGGGGCGGGAGGTGCGGTGGCAGTAAAGCGCCGCTATTTTTAGCTGCACTTTACCGTCGCAATTGCGGCGGTAAAGTGGCGCTAGCGGTGCGGTTTTAAACCCCACTATCGGGCGAATACCGCCGCTATTTTAGCTGCACTTTCCTGTCGCAATTGCGGCGGTAAAGTGCCGCTAGTGGTGCGGTTTTAACCCCCACTATCGGGCGAATACCGCCGCAATTCCGACGGTAAAGTGCCGCTAAAAATAACGGTGCTTTACCGCCACCGCACCTCCCGCCCCAGTGTGAAAGGGGCCTTAATGTGAGGGATTCTTATCTTAAACACAAAGCAGTTTTGGAAGCAGGGCAGATGCTGTGTGTGTAAGTCCTTCGCGCTACTATGAGTAAATAATGTATGTGAATACGGTAAAGTGATGATGTGCTAATAAGCAGCAAAATCTAGCAGGTGTTCACCTCCATCCACTTGGAAACACAGCTATAGAATATTGCATATTGGGACTATTCACTATTAAGCTGATATATTGGAAGGACTTTGGTGTATTTGTTTTGGGAATATTTTTCATTTATCCCATCTATCACTATTTTCACTTTGCATGTTATTATCTTTCTTATTTTAGGTCAATAGTGTTGTGTTTTGTTTTTTCTCTAGCACTATTTAGCGCAAAATCACTTCATTATTATATTAAGGGCAGATGCTGTGTCCATATGGAGTGACACAATGCAGGAATAGGATGTGATATTCAGCCCTATTTACTCCCTTAACCTCTGAGGTCTGGGTGGGGTGGTGGGGGGGGCACATTTATCAAGGTGCACGAGACGCACATCAAGCATGGTGTAGAGAAGGACTACGGGTGTTGTGGGCCCGTAAAACACAATCTGCTGAACTATTTTCTTTATCAGTACTTTGTGATGAGTTGGCATGAAACATTCTCACTAGCAGCTTATCATCTTCAAAGCTGCTTGGATGCTTTCTTGGTGTTCTTTGATGATTGCTGAAAAACCTGATAAAATGTGCAGAAAAACTGAAAACCATTTGTAGCGTAAATTATCTTAGGGATGCAGTTTGACCCATATCAGACAAAAAGAATGCAGGTATAAGCAGTATCTAAGGTAATCAACCAATGAAACTGTTTAAGTGACTCCAGACTCCATAACTTTTTCTCTTTTTATTTACTGTTGTGTGTATATATATATAGCGGGCATAGGTGTGTGCTGCCTATTGCAATAGGGTGTGCACCCCAAAGTTTAAACACACATGAATGCCACCTGCAGTCACAGGGAGGAGGCACTGGTGGTGGGAGACAGTTGATTGGGACCATATTATATTACACCCTAAATACGGGTGTAATGTGTTCCTAAGGTTGAACCTAGCCTTAATAAAATGGGGGTATTTACACTGGCCACTGGCACCCCAAATACCCACCTGGTGTCGTCCCTGGATAATGCTAATGTACATGGGGTGATTAGGGTGTGCCCAGGCACACCCGACACACCCTGTGCGCACACCTATGATAGCGGGGGAAATAAGTACTGAACACGTCATCGTTTTTCTAGGTTAATATATCCCTTAGCCCAGGTTCACACTGGGCTGCGGGAGTGAAGCCGTGCGAGTTCAGCTGAACTCGCACGATTTCACTCCCGCTGGCAGTTCCGATTTCAGCCGCGATTACAAAGACATCTGACACAGATGTCAATGTAAATCACGGCCGAAATCGCAAAAAGTAGTACAGTAACTACTTTTTGAAATCGTTGCAGGGCCGCAGATGCAGCATCGCACTGATTAGGACGGTGCCATTGCCGGTAATTTGCGGCAAATATCGCCATTTTGACATGCGATTTGACATGCCAAATCACATGTCAAAACGCACCAGTGTGAACCAGGGCTAAAGGTGCTATTGACATGAAATTTTCATCACATGTCGGTAACAACCCATTAAATCTATATATACAAAGAAACCAATACAAATAAGTTCAGAAATGAAGTTCTATGTAATAAAATGGAATGACACAGGAAAAAAGTATTGAACACGCTAACTGAAATGTATTTAATACTTGGTACAAAATCCTTTGTTGGTAATGACAGCTTCAAGACGCCTCCTGTATGAAGAATCTAGTCGCATGCGTTGCTCAGGTGTGATTTTGGCCCATTCTTCCACACAAAGTCTTCAAATCTTGAAGGTTCCGTGGGCCTCTTCTATGAACTCCGATCTTTAGTTCTTTCCATAGATTTTCTATTGGATTCAAGTCAGGTGATTGGCTGGGCCATTCTAGCAGCTTTATTTTATTTCTTTTTTAAAACAATTGAGAGTTTCCTTGGCTTTGTGTTTGGGATCATTGTCTTGCTGTAATGTCCTCTCTCATTTCATCTTCATCATCCTGGTAGACGGCAGCAGATTCTTATCAAGAATGTCTTGGTACATTTTTCCATTTATCCTTCCTTCAATGATATGACGTTTGCCAGTACCGTATGCTAAAAAACAGCCCCACACCATGATGTTCACACCTCCAAACCTTCACTGTTGGTATGGGGGTGTTTTAGGGTAATGTGCAGTGCCATTTGACCTCCAAACATGGTGTGTATTATAGCCTCCAAAGAGTTAAATTTTGGTCTCATCTGACCAGACTATATTCCCCCAGTATTTCACAGGCTTGTCTAAATGTTGTGCTCAAACTTTAAACGCGCTTCAACATGCTTTTTTTTCAGCAATGGAGTCTTGTGTGGTGAGCGTGCATAAAGGCCATGGTGGTTTGGTGCATTACTTATTGTTTTCTTTGAAACAATTGTACCTGCTAATTCCAGGTCTTTCTGAAGCTCTCCACAAGTGGTCCTTGACTTTTGGACAACTCTTCTGATAATTCTTTTCACTCCTCTGTCAGAAATCTTGCACGGAGCACCTGGTTGTGGCCGGTTTATGGTGAAATTATGTTCTTTCTACTTCCGGATTATGGCCCTAACAGTGGTCACTGGAACATTCAGAAGTTTAGAAATCCTTCTGTAACTAATGCCATCAGTATGTTTTGCAACAATAAGGTTGCAAAGGTCTTGAGAGAGCTCATTGCTTTCCATGCCTTTTTGCACCTCCCTTTCTTCATGTGTTCAATACTTTTCCGTTGTGTCATTCCATTTTATTACACATAACTTAATTTCTGGACCTATTTGTTTTGGTTTCTTTGTATGTATAGATTGCATAGGTTGTTAACGACATGTGGTGAAAATTTCATGTCAATAATACCTTTAGAAATAGATTTACCTAGAAAAATGATGATGTGTTCAATACTTATTTTACCCGCTGTGTATATATATATATATATATATATATATATATATATTATGTATCTATGCAAATGTTTTAGGCAGGTTTAAGGAAATGCTGTAAAGTAAGAATGCTTTCACCCTAAGAATTACTACTCTTTGGTTTCAAACCAGCATCAGTTTTTACACTTGCACTAAGTGGAGGATTTTGTAGGATTAGAGTCAGGTGTATGATTATTCAATTATAACATGCAGGTGCTAGTGATCACTAATTTCATATGTAGGCTGAAATACAGTCATTAACAGAAACAGTGCAGAAGGCTTCAAATTGGGTGAGGAACAGCCAAACTCTGCTACTAAGGTGTAGTTGTGGAAGACAGTTTCATGTCACAGGTTATACACCATGGCAAGACTGAGCACAGCAACAAGACACAAGGTAGTTATTCTGCATTAGTAAGGTCTCTCCCAGGCAAAGATTTCAAAACAGACTGGGGTTTCAAGATGTGCTGTTCAAGCTCTTTTGAAGAAGCACAAAGAAACGGGCAACGTTGAGGACCATAGACGCAGAGGTTGGCCAAAGAAACTTAATGCAGCAGATGAAAGACCCATCATGCTTACTTCACCTTGACATCGGAAGATGTCCAGCAGTGTCATCAGTACAGAACTGGCGTAAACCTTGACCCAGGTACACCCATCTACTGTACAGGACATTTTGACCAGAAGTGGTCTACATTGAAGAGATGTGGCAAAAAAGGCATACCTCTGACGTGGGAACAAGGCTACGCGACTCAACTATCCAAGAAAACATAGGAACTGGGGTGCAGGAAAATGGCAGCAGGTGCTCTGGACTGATGAGTCAAAATGTGAAATACTTGGCTGTAGTAGGAGGCAGTTTGTTGGTGAAGGGCTGGAGAGCAGTACAATAATGAATGTCTGCAGGCAATCGTGAAGCATGGTGGGCATTTCTTGCAAGTTTGGGGCTGCATTTCAGCAAATGAAGTTGGAGATTTGGTTCACGATCGATGGTGTCCTCAATGCTTAGAAATACAGGCAGATACTTATCCATCATGCCATACCATCAGGGAGGCGTGTGATTGGCCCCAAATTTATTTTGCAGCAGAAAAACAACCCCAAACATACATCTAATCTCATTAGAACTATCTTCACTGTAAAGAAGAACAAGGAGTCCTGGAAATGATGGTTTGTCCCCCACAGAGCCCTGGTCCCAACATTGTCGAGTCTGTCTGGGATTCCATGAAGAGGCAGAAGAATTTGAGGCAGCCTACATTCACAGAGGATCTGTGCTTAGTTCTCCAAAATGTTTGGAACAACCTACCTGACGAGTTCCTTCAAAAACTGTGTGCAAGTGTACCTGGAGGGTGGTCAAAGCAGATATTGATTTGATTTGGATTCCTCTTCTGTTCATTTACATTTTGTTAATTGATAAAAATAAAATATTAACGCTTCTATTTCTGAAAGCTTTCTTTATTTACAGCATTTTTTTATATCTGCCCAAAACTTGTGCAGAGTACTTTATATATCTTTACCAAGAAGCTAGATTAAAACCATTTAAAAAACCTTCTGCAGGGCCCCACATCATTTTCTATGTACGAAAAACATTTTGCATATATCAGATATTGCTGATGAATGCTATGGTACAAACAGATAAATCAGACCTGGGAAAATTGCAGCCCCAGGGATACATCTGCTCTGCAATGCCTCCACTGTCGGCATGCCTCCCCCGAGGAAGCTCTTTCCGCGTGGAGAACTGAAAGAAGAGAGCAGGAGGAGCTGATCTTTATAGCAGGGAGGCTTGTTTCTGGTGGTAGAGGCCTAGAAGATGTCCTGATGCTCTCCTACCACTCTCCTACCAGGTCAAGTTCTTCCTGTGTTAGCGCCTGATTGCTGCAAACGACCCTAGGAGCTGTGCACCTCTCATTCTTCACTCCAGGCCAGGATTTGCAGAGATCCCGGCTGTACCGATCTCAGGCTCTCTCCTTCCAGTCAAAGTGCTTTTTAGGTCATTTGACAGGTGGTGAGGAGATGTTATGTTACCTCCTCACCTCCTGATTTAAACCTATAATGGCGCATTATTGCGCCGCAATTGCATGCAACGCGGCCCCATTGAAATCAAACAGTGCCACTTAAAAAAACTCTGCACCCCGAGTACAAATGCCACAGCCTCAATGCAAAGCATCGTGGCCAAGGCATGTGAATAGCCCTGCTGTCATGGAAACCCTGTCAGGAACAGACGCCCTGGACTTCCTGGTTCCCGCCCCCGCAGGTGACGCCCGAAGGGCTATTTAAACTCCTCACTTGCAGACAGTCCCTGCTGTCTGCTCTACAGCGTTTATCCCAAGTGACCTGATCTGCCTTGTTTACCTGTATCTGACCCGGCTTCCTGTGACCCTCCTGCTATCTGCCTGTACCTGACCATCGGCCTGTTTTCTGACTTCGGTATTGCCTGATCCTTTTGTGCCTCGCTGCCTGCCAGTTTATCCGACCCCGGCTTGTCTGACGATCCTGCCTGACCTTGGCTCTTGTTCACCTGCTGCTGCCTAGTGGTTCCAGTTTACCTGCTGTGCCTCCCGGTCCGGGTCATCTGCTGAGTTCCTGGTTCCTGTCTGCTCATCTGCTGGTTCCTGTCTGCTCATCTGCTGGTTCCTATCTGCTCATCTGCTGGTTCCTGTTCACCTGCTGCTGCCTAGTGGTTCCAGTTTACCTGCTGTGCCTCCCGGTCCGGGTCATCTGCTGAGTTCCTGGTTCCTGTCTGCTCATCTGCTGGTTCCTGTCTGCTCATCTGCTGGTTCCTGTCTGCTCATCTGCTGGTTCCTGTTCACCTGCTGCTGCCCAGTGGTTCCAGTCTACCTGCTGTGCCTCCCGGTCCGGGTCATCTGCTGAGTTCCTGGTTCCTGTCTACTCACCTGCTGCAGTTCCTGGTTCCTGTCTGCTCATCTGCTGGTTCCTGTCTGCTCATCTGCTGGTTCCTGTTCATCTGCTGCTGCCCAGTGGTTCCAGTCTACCTGCTGTGCCTCCCGGTCCGGGTCATCTTCTGAGTTCCTGGTTCCTGTCTACTCACCTGCTGTAGTTCCTGGTTCCTGTCCACTCACCTGCTGTAGTTCCTGGTTCCTGCCTCATCACCTGCTGGTTCCTGATCACCTGCGGTAGTTCTTGATCCTGCCAGGCACTCGTACCCCTTCCACCTCCGTGCTTCCTGTTATACCACCAGGGGCCGCCGGTGGGAGCCGTAAGGGAGGCCTCCCTCTGCTAACCGGGCTCGTCACCGTCAGGTACGTGACAGCAGCAGACAGCCATGTCTGAGCCCGAGCAGGGAGCCTCACCTATGGAGGAACTATGCCGACACCTGGCGGGACTGACCAAGGCCGTTAAGAGCCTCCAGCAAGGCTACACTCACCTGGAAGGACAAGTGCAGGCCCTCACCAACCCCGATGGAGCTCAAGGGGGTCCACGTGCCTCCACTTCTTCCGCCGGGGCAGGAGCTGCGCCCACGGTGGTCATGCTTCCCCCTGAACCCAGGGTCCCTACACCCGAAAGATTCTCCGGGGACCGGAGCAAGTTCAGGGCTTTCCGGAACTCTTGTGAGTTGTACTTTGCCTTACAGCCCCGCACCTTTTCCTTAGAAGCTACCAAGGTGGGCTTTGTAATTTCGCTGCTTTCCGGAGACCCACAGAACTGGGCCCACCGCCTGCTAGAACGCAAAGATGCGTCCTTGGACAGCCTTACACTTTTTTTTGACGCCATTGCCCAATTGTACGAGGACCCTCAGCTCTCGGTCACTGCAGAGAACGCCCTGCGGACCCTTCAGCAGGGACGCAGAGCAGCGGAAGATTATGTAGCTGAATTCAGGCGCTGGAGCGCAGACACCAGCTGGAATGACGCTGCCCTCCGTCACCAGTTTCGCATAGGCCTTTCTGACCCATTGAAGGACGAACTGGCTAGGCTAGGAATACCAGAAAATTTGAACCTACTGATCGATCTGACAATTCAGATCGACCGACGCCTGAGGGAACGGAGGGTTGAGAGGGCCACGGGCTTCACCCGGCCGACCTGGATGCTTCCCCGGGTCCCCAGTCATCCGCACCCAGCTTCTGCAGCACCCTTGACCCCCTCGTACGATGCTCCTGAACCCATGCAGCTTGGGGTCCTCCGCCCTTCCCTTACTCCGGAGGAACGCCAACGCCGACGCGCGCACAACCTGTGCCTGTACTGCGGGGAGCCCGGTCACTTCGTTAGGAACTGTCCCCTGAAGTTCCGTAAGTGCTTGTCAGTATTCCCTGCTGTGATCAACCCTCAGACTAAATCCTCCTCTCACTTCGCTCTTTCTATCTCCCTGCAGCTCCCAGGAAGGACCCTGCAAGTCGTCGCAATTATTGACTCTGGGGCTTGTAGTTGCTTCATGGACTCAACTTTTGCCCGTACTCAACTTATTCCTCTACTTCCCAAGACCCATGGACTACGGGTTCACCTGGCTGATGGGTCCCTTATCAAGTCGGGGCCCGTGGTCGAAGAGACGGCTCCCCTACCTGTCACTGTCTTCTCCTCTACCGGGGTGCACCGAGAATATCTACGGCTGGATATTATCTCCTCTCCACTGTTCCCCATAATTCTCGGTATGCCCTGGCTACAAGCCCATAATCCTACCATTAACTGGGTCACGGGGGTGATCACGTTTCCTTCCTCCTACTGCCAACGGTCCTGTGGCTCACACAAACCCCCTGGGCCTGCCACCTTAATGTGTACCGACACTGAGGCCGGAATACGTCAGGCCATCCCTGACGCTTACCTGGACTTTCTCGATGTGTTTAGTAAACAGGGGGCAGAGACACTACCACCCCACCGAGCCTACGACTGCCCCATTGATCTACTTCCCGGAGCAGCTATTCCTTTCGGTAGGATTTTCCCTTTAACGGAGGTGGAACAGGGGGCCCTGAAGGACTACATCGATGAGAACCTTTTAAAGGGGTTCATTCGCCCCTCTACGTCGCCAGCAGACGCAGGCATTTTCTTTGTAGAAAAGAAGGACCATACCCTCAGGCCATGTGTGGACTACCTTGAACTAAATAAGGTTACCATTAAAAATCGTTATCCTCTTCCTCTGGTACCAGAGTTGTTCCAAAGATTGGGAGCTGCCGTTATTTTTACTAAGCTTGACCTCCGGGGAGGCTATAACCTGGTCCGAATCAAGGAGGGCGATGAGTGGAAAACCGCCTTCCGCTCCCGGTTCGGACATTTCGAATATTTAGTGATGCCCTTCGGGCTGTGCAATGCCCCTGCCACCTTCCAGTATTTAATTAATGATGTTCTTCGGGACTTTTTAGATCTCTTTGTGATTGCTTATTTAGATGACATACTAATCTTCTCTTCCTCCCTTGACTCTCATCGCAGGCATGTCAGAAGTGTGTTAGACCGGCTTCGGCAGCATAAACTATATGCGAAGGCTGAGAAATGTGAGTTTGAGCGGGAGAGCATAGCATTTCTGGGATTAATCATCTCTGGCGAAGGCATCAGGATGGACCCACAGAAGATCACCGCAATCTTGGACTGGCCAGCGCCAGTGGATAAGAAGGGAATCCAACGGTTCGTTGGATTCGCCAACTTTTATCGTAAATTCATCCGGGGGTTCTCCGCCATCATTGCACCCATTACTCAGCTAACCAAGCAAGGTACCCGCTTCCACTGGTCCCCTGAGGCCCAAAAGGCCTTTGAGGATCTCAAAGGGCTCTTCACCTCTGCATCCATCTTAAAACACCCAGATTCCTCCCTACCATTTGTACTTGAGGTAGATGCTTCTGAGGTTGCAGTAGGGGCAATATTGTCACAGAGGCAAGGAACCAAGGCTTTGCTTCATCCGGTGGCTTTCTTTTCTCGCAAATTATCTGCGGCAGAAAAGAACTATGACGTGGGAGACCGGGAACTCTTGGCGATTAAGTCCGCCCTGGAAGAATGGAGGTACTTACTTGAAGGTGCTGCTCACCCGATCTTAGTATTCACCGACCATAAGAACTTAGAGTACCTGAAAACTGCAAAAAGACTAAAACCACGACAAGCCAGATGGGCCCTGTTTTTTTCCCCGGTTCTCCTTCCATGTGACATACCGCCCCGGTGCCAAGAACACTAAACCTGACGCCTTGTCCCGAATGTTTCATGGATCCAAAGAACTCTCCTCACCCGATACAATCCTCGCTCCTGGGAATTTTCTCCTACTTCAGGAGGACCTACTCTCCCGGATCAGACAAGCCACCACTAGACAGGAACCCTCTCCTGAACTGGATCTGCAAACCAAGGATGGATTACTCTGGCACCAAGACAGGATATTCATACCAGAAGAACTAAAGATAACCGTGCTAGAGCTCTACCACGATCATGCCCTTGCTGGGCACTTTGGCGTGGCTAAGACCACTGAGTTGGTACAACGTACCTTCTGGTGGCCTCGACTACGCGAGGATTGCAGGAGGTTCGTGGAGTCCTGTACTACATGTACCCGGAATAAAGGGTCCAGATCCAAAGCCTGGGGACTACTGAAGCCCTTACCCGTTCCAGAGAGACCGTGGAAAATGCTTTCTATCGACTTCATAGTTGAACTCCCCCCGGCTGAGAATCACACCACCATCTTTGTGATTGTGGACCGTCTGTCCAAGATGGCACATTTTGTTCCTATGAGAGGGACCCCCTCGGCCCCGGAAACTGCACAAATGTTCATTAAAGAAGTCGTCAGGCTCCACGGGGTACCTGCTAATATAGTCTCCGATCGGGGGGTACAATTTACCTCCCGGTTCTGGAGGTCCCTCTGCAAGACTCTGGGAATAGAGCTATCATTCTCTTCGGCTTACCACCCTCAAACCAACGGACAGACTGAGAGAACAAATCAGACCCTCGAGCAATATTTGCGTTGTTTCTCCTCCTTTGCTCAGAATGACTGGCTCTCCCTGCTTCCGCTAGCGGAGTTCTCCTACAATAACTCCATCCACTCCGCAACTAACCAGACCCCATTTTTTGCGAACTTCGGGTTTCACCCCACATTTCTGCCCAACTCTCTCCCTGAGTGCTCAGTGCCCGCAGTTCTGGAAAAAGTGAATTTCTTCTCCTCTAACAACCAGCTTCTACGCGAAGCCATGGCAAGAACTCAGGAGTATAACAAGACGGTCTACGACAGGAGGAGACGGGGTGAATTAGCGCTGGCACCGGGCGACCAAGTATGGCTTTCCACCATCAATCTAAGATTGGCTTGCCCGTCCAAGAAATTGGGCCCCAAGTTTCTAGGGCCTTTTCCTATCAAAAGGAAAATCAACGAGGTGGCCTACGAGCTGGAGCTCCCCGACTCCCTGAGGGTCCACCCTGTTTTTCATGTTTCTCTATTGAAACCGTCAGTCTCCAACCCATTCCCAGGTCGGACCCCGACTCGCCCTGATCCCGTCATCATAGACGGGGAACAGGAATTCGAGGTAGAAGCTATTTTAGACGCACGAAAAAGAAATAGCCAGAGTCAATTTTTAATAAAATGGAAGGGTTACGGACCAGAGGAGAACTCCTGGGAACCCGAAGAGAACATTCACGCCAAAGACCTGATACAAGCCTTCAGGAGGTCTCACCCCGAGAAGTTTGCTCCTGGGGCATCCGGAGGCTGCCCCTTGGGGGGGGGGGGCAATGTCATGGAAACCCTGTCAGGAACAGACGCCCTGGACTTCCTGGTTCCCGCCCCCGCAGGTGACGCCCGAAGGGCTATTTAAACTCCTCACTTGCAGACAGTCCCTGCTGTCTGCTCTACAGCGTTTATCCCAAGTGACCTGATCTGCCTTGTTTACCTGTATCTGACCCGGCTTCCTGTGACCCTCCTGCTATCTGCCTGTACCTGACCATCGGCCTGTTTTCTGACTTCGGTATTGCCTGATCCTTTTGTGCCTCGCTGCCTGCCAGTTTACCCGACCCCGGCTTGTCTGACGATCCTGCCTGACCTTGGCTCTTGTTCACCTGCTGCTGCCTAGTGGTTCCAGTTTACCTGCTGTGCCTCCCGGTCCGGGTCATCTGCTGAGTTCCTGGTTCCTGTCTGCTCATCTGCTGGTTCCTGTCTGCTCA
Source organism: Rana muscosa (assembly GCA_029206835.1). Lineage (NCBI taxonomy): Eukaryota > Metazoa > Chordata > Amphibia > Anura > Ranidae > Rana > Rana muscosa. Next base: position 1,207,610,075 of record CM055116.1, read on the forward strand.
TCTGCTGGTTCCTGTCTGCTCATCTGCTGGTTCCTGTTCACCTGCTGCTGCCTAGTGGTTCCAGTTTACCTGCTGTGCCTCCCGGTCCGGGTCATCTGCTGAGTTCCTGGTTCCTGTCTGCTCATCTGCTGGTTCCTGTCTGCTCATCTGCTGGTTCCTGTCTGCTCATCTGCTGGTTCCTGTTCACCTGCTGCTGCCCAGTGGTTCCAGTCTACCTGCTGTGCCTCCCGGTCCGGGTCATCTGCTGAGTTCCTGGTTCCTGTCTACTCACCTGCTGCAGTTCCTGGTTCCTGTCTGCTCATCTGCTGGTTCCTGTCTGCTCATCTGCTGGTTCCTGTTCATCTGCTGCTGCCCAGTGGTTCCAGTCTACCTGCTGTGCCTCCCGGTCCGGGTCATCTTCTGAGTTCCTGGTTCCTGTCTACTCACCTGCTGTAGTTCCTGGTTCCTGTCCACTCACCTGCTGTAGTTCCTGGTTCCTGCCTCATCACCTGCTGGTTCCTGATCACCTGCGGTAGTTCTTGATCCTGCCAGGCACTCGTACCCCTTCCACCTCCGTGCTTCCTGTTATACCACCAGGGGCCGCCGGTGGGAGCCGTAAGGGAGGCCTCCCTCTGCTAACCGGGCTCGTCACCGTCAGGTACGTGACACCTGCCTAGCTTTACAGCAATTTTACAGTTTGCTTGGATGGCTGGGAGGCGGTAAAAGCATGGCTCAGCCATCTGTTACAAACCCCTGACTGCCAACCTGAAAGAAACCTATTTCATTAACAGTTGTACCTATTAATCCTAGCACCATGTGTTTGTTTTCTATGTGTTTACATACTGTACTTACAGACCTTCCCTGGTCCAAAATTACTATTGAGCAGAAGTAAGTTCAGCCCTCCACAACAGTCCCGGTTTCTCATGCGGACCCCAGGGAAAATTAATTGCCTACGGTACAAATCCCAAGCTATAACTGGTCTTAACCACTTGCCGACTGCACTATAGCCGAATGACAGGTACAGCGTGGCCGGCTAGTTCTGTGACACTGTCATATGATGCCGTGCCGTGATCGCGCCTGCTGCAGGGTGCCGGCGGCGCACTCTGTGATCAAAGATTGAGGTAAAGAGCCAATAAGCGGCTCTTTAACACGTGATCAGCTGTGTCCAATCACAGCTGATCACGGATGTAAACAGAAGTTGGTTATCGGCACTTCTTTTCTCATGCTGACAGCATGAGGAGAGGAGAAGGGAGCCGATAACCGGCTTCTCTAAAAAGGACATGTACACTAATAATCTGAGCACTGATTATTAGTGCAGTCCCAACAGTGCCCACCTGTGCTGCCAATCAGTGCTTCCTCATCAGTCTCACCTACCAGTGCATATCAGTAGTACCCATCAGTACAGCCTTATCAGTGCCTCCTCATCAGTGCCCATCAGTGCAGCCTCATCAGCGCCCATCATTGCATCCTCAACAGCACACATTAGTGAAGCAGAAAAATTACGTTTGCAAAATTTTAAACCAAACTATGAAAACTCTCATAAATGTATTTGTTTATTTAGCAAAAAATAAAAATCCCAGTGTTGATTAAATACCACCAAAAGAAAGCTCTATTTGTGTGAAAAAAGGTTTAAAAATTTAGTTTGGGTACAGTGTTGCATGACCGTGCAATTGTCATTCAAAATGCGACAGTGCTGAAAGCTGACAATTGTCCTGGGCAGGAAGGGGGTATAAGTGCCCAGTAGGCAAGTGGTTAACAGCAAGGAGCACATGGAAGGGCGAAGCATGCCAAACAAAAACAAAGAAAAATTCTCAACTCAACTTACCAGCCAGCCTACAACAAACCGAATTGTCCTGTCTCACGTTCACGTGCAAAACAGTGGTTTCGTTTGAACACATTTGCAAATACATGTGTAAGCTGCAGAGGCCACGTCACGGCACCCCAGTATTATCTGCAGTCCTAACTTTATACATTTTGGCCTACCCCTGAGATAATTCAAGGGAGGGACATCAGGTAAGTTTGGATGTAGAATCAAATACAGTATATGAACAGTGAAGCGTCCGTATAACTTCAGGATGGGCAAGCATGTATGCCCATGTATTTGGTTTATGCAAAATTTAACTGACTGGTACACTATATAAAACATCCGAAAGAGACAATTCTGCATTGGTCAACATTGGCTCCTTCCCCGATTAAATCGGAGTTCCACCCAAAAACCGCTTTTCGGAACCCTCCCCCCCTCCTGTGTCACATTTGGCACCTTTCAGGGGGGAGGGGGGTGCAGATACCTGTATAATACAGGTATTTGCACCCACTTCTGGGCAGTGACTCCCCAGAACACAGCTGGGGACCAGTAGGATAGCGTAGCGTGGCTCGCGCATGCGCAGTAGGGAACCAGGCAGTGAAGCTGCAACGCTTCACTTCCCGATTCCCTCACCGAGGATGGCGGTGGGGGTAGCCGAGAGACGAGTGATTGCTCGCCTTCGGCTGCCGACATCGCTGGACTCCAGGACAGGTAAGTGTCCATTTTTTAAAAGTCAGCAGCTTCAGTATTTGTAGCTGCTGACTTTAAAATATATTTTTTTTGGTGGACATCCGCTTTAACCACTTGAGGACCGCCGCACGCCGATGTATGTCGGCAGAATGGCACGGCTGGGCACATGGGCGTACAGGTACGTCCCCTTTAAGAGCCCAGCCGTGCGGCGTGCTCGCGACCCGTTCCTCTTCTCCGTGACCGCCCCCGCAGGAACAGCGGACCCGATCGCCACTGGTGTCCCGCGATCGGGTCACAGAGAGGAAGAACGGGGAGAGGTAAGTGTAAACAAACCTCTCCCCGTGCTTCCTAGTGAGCCTGTCACTGATCGTCTGTTCCCTGTCATAGGGAACGAAGATCAGTGACCTCACACGCTAAGCCACGCCCCCCCACAGTAAGTAAAACACATCAGGGTACACTTAACCCCTACAGCGCCCCCTCCTGGTTAACCCCTTCACTGCTAGTGTCATTTTCACAGTAACCAGTGCATTTTTATAGCACTGATCACTGTGAAAATGACAATAGTCCCAAAAATGTGTCAAAAGTGTCCGATTTGTCCGCCATAATGTCGCAGTCACAAAAAAAATCACTGATCGCCGCCATTACTAGTAAAAAAAAAAAATGATAAAAATGCCATAAAACTATCCCCTATTTTGTAAACGCTATAACTTTTGCGCAAACCAATTAATAAACGCTTATTGCGATTTTTTTTAACCAAAAATATGTAGAAGAATACGTATCGGACTAAACTGAGGAAAAAAAATGATTTTTTTTATATATTTTTTTGGGGATATTTATTATAGCAAAAGGTAAAAAATATTGAATTTTTTTCAAAATTGTCGCTCTATTTTTGTTTATAGCGCAAAAAATAAAAAACCACAGAGGTGATCAAATACCACCAAAAGAAAGCTCTATTTGTGGGAAAAAAAGGACGCCAGTTTTATTTGTGAGCCACATCGCACGACCGCGCAATTGTCAGTTAAAGCGACGCAGTGCCAAATCGCAAAAAGTGGCCTGGTCTTTAAGCAGCATAATGGTCCGGGTCTTAAGTGGTTAAGCAGGCTATTTGGCCCACGGGTCTCAGACCTCTGGTAGCAATCTCAGTAAGGGAGTATCCCCACCCAGGCAGATGCCTTACTCACCTACAACTCAAACACTTCCATGCCCACATTATAACTCTAGGCCAATTAGAAAATTGACACCATTTGAATAGTGACTCAATTTGCCCACATATAATATCCCAACACTATAGCATACTTTTAAATCATGCATTCCCCAATTGTCCCATTTACTTTGTAAAACAATGACTAGGACGGAGAACTGGGATGTATTATCTCAAAAGAAGAAAGGAAAATATCATTTGTTTTGACTTTTAAATTCAGTATAGCCAATCATACTCAAGAACAAAATTATAAGCTCTTGTTCTGATAATATACTGTAGGAGTCCCACCACAATGCATAACATTTTTCCATCAATCCTAGATCGGTGTTGGAGATGTGAGGCTCGGGGTGGCACTTTACTTTGTGTGGTATTCTTACCCACCTATCAGACCTTTCTGGAAAACTATTTTTTAGATATAAGAGGAAAAATTTGGGACTTTGAATGAAACATGCGGGATTCGGGAACACATGTCTCCATCCCTATATCGTAGCAAAGAGGGGGGATCTTGGGACTTTGAATGAGGTGGGTGAGAGTGGCTAATTGATAAGTCGGTTTTGAAAGGATACCTTTTTTTTTTAAACCCACATCTTTACTCTGGCCATAGTCCCTCTAGCCCATTTATTATATCACACTCATATCCTTTATTTGGATTGTGGTGTTGGGTTTCTATTATATTACATTTCATTAGTGGTACACTATAATATGCATTTACAATGCACCTATTGTAATTAATTTCTAGAATTTGAACCCACACCTACCACCATTTGGTTATGTGTTTCTCATCTTTGTTGGGATCATGGTATGCGCCCAGTCTTTTCAATGCCGAGTTCCAACATCAGCTCCCGGGAAAGATGGCAGCCCTCCCTGTCTGGGTGCATAGACTCAGAGTCTACAGGCTTGTAAGTATCCATAGAGATGAGTTTACATCTCTCTCCCTATATGTATATACTTCTCCCACATAAGGTTTCAACCATGGTACATATTGACGTATTCATGTTTTGTTGTAGACCCAAGTGCACTTGCCCCTGAAGAGTGTAATTTTATATACACGAAACGCGTCGGGCTTACTGGATGCACCTATTCTGTAGATCAGGGGTCTCCAAACCCCGGCCCACTTGTGTGTTTTATGCGGCCCGCAGTGTAAACAAAGTTGCCCATGCTGCCATGCCGTTTTTTCTAATTTATTTTAACAAGAGAAGCCGCGCCGTTTTTTTAGATAGGCTGCTGCCTGGGACCGCTGACGCGCAGCACCTCCCCACTTCCCGCCCGCTGTTTGAAGTTACGATCCTTCCACGAGTGACGTCACAGGCGCGGTACCTCCCCTCTTCCCGCCCGGTGCTACACTCGTGGAAGGATCGTTAATTCAAACAGCGGATGGGAAGAGGGGAGGTGCCGTGCCTGTGACGTCACTCGTGGAAGGATCGTAACTTCAAACAGCGGGCAGCAAGAGGGGAGGTGCCGCGCCTGTGACGTCACTCGTGGAAGGATCGTAATATCAAACAGCGGATGGGAAGACGGGAGGTGCCACGCCTCGGAGACAGGAGCTGCAGAAGAGCTGAAGTCGGCTAGTAGAGATAAGAGGCTGATCATGTTATTGTGTTGCACAACGCTGATAAGCACACTACAGGGGAGATTGCTACATTGCTGTGCTGATGGGAACATTGCTGGGGACACCGCTGATGGGGACACCTCTGATGGGGACACTGCTGATGGGCACACTAATGTTGGGGACACCGCTGATGGGGACATGGGGACACTGCTGATGGGGACACCGCTGATGGGGACATGGGGTCACTGCTGATGACTGCCATCACCGGTGAACCCATGTCCCCATCAGCAGTGTCCCCATCAGCGGTGTCCCCATCAGCGGTGTACCCATCAGCGGTGCCCCCATCAACAATGATGGGGACACTGCTGATGGGGACACTGCTAATGGGGACATGGGTTCACCGGTGATGGGGTCACCGCTGATGGGGACAATGCTGATGGGGACATGGGGTCACTGCTGATGGGGACACTGCTAATGGGGACACGGGGTCACTGCTGATGGGGACACTGCTGATGGGGACATGGGGTCACTGCTGATGGGGACACCGCTGATGGGAACATGGGGTCACTGCTGATTGGGACACTGCTGATGGGGACACCGCTGATGGGGACACTGCTGATATTTTATACATAACTGATTATTTTTTCGGCCCCCGAATACTTGTAAAATCTACAAGTGGCCCTCGTGTTGAAAAGTTTGGAGACCCCTGCTGTAGATGATTTATGGATTCCAATATACTGTATGTACTAGATTTCTGTGATCTTATTTTGTTTCCATATGGAAGCTCTTACCATTGGGCCTGCCATGCTGCATTACTATTTTCACCATACATGTTTTTTTTAACATGTGATGGCATATTTACTCATTGCATTTATGTTATGCTATGATGCTTTTTGGCAATAAAGGTATCCTTTCAAAACCGACTTCATTTTGCCACTCTCACCCACCTCATTCAAAGGCCCAAAATCCTCCCTCTTTGCTATTTTTCGGATATGTCATTCACATACAGGGTATTCCTGGCCTGAGACACCAGAAGTGGCTCTTCTATCTATAATACTTGTGATCCGTCTCCATAGATTTAAGAAGGTCTTCTCCAATTTTTATTATTTGCTGAGCGAGTTTTAATTCTGATGCCGCGTACACACGATCGTTTTTAATGTCATTTTCAAAAACTACGTTTTTCTCGACGTGATTTTTCTTGTTTCCTCTCAAGCCTGTCTTGCATTCACACCTTCATTAAAAAAAACGCTCGAGCAAAGCGCAGTGACGTACAACGCGTACGACGGCACTATAAAAGGGAAGTTCCGTTCGAATGGCGCCACCCTTCATGTTAGTAGACTTTGTTGAGCGACGATGATTTTCAACAACACATACAGTAAACAAACAGCAGCCGATCCAGCACAACACTGAGTCAGTGACAGGCCAACATGGCCCACATAATCAACATGTACAGGTACTGAACATGTCCTGTCTATCTAACAATAGCACTACCTAACTAACATATGAAAGACAAAAACAAGGAAGCCCCCCCCCCCAGGAACCCCTTTGCTCAGCTCCTACTCCCCCATCCCCATGAGACTTCCGGATTAATCAATTTGCCCCACCGCCCATTCCTGTCCAGGATTTAAGGGTGACGCCCCATATCTCCTAACAGTTCCACCCTATCGATAATGTACAGATATACAAAGTAACCTAACCCCAATATCAGGCGTTACCTATAGTCAGATCCGAGTTATACCATGCCTACCACACCCTGTCAAATTGTTTCCCGCATCCCCTAGATAGATACGTCGCCTTATAGTATGGCATCATAGAGTTGATTAAGGCCCTTCCAAAAGCGCAGTTCAGGTGCCCCCGGTTTGCGCCACCTCAACAGAATGGCCTTCCTTCCATAAAACAGGTGGATGTTGAGCAGGATCCGATGAGCCCTAGATGGTACCACATCTTCAACCAAACCCAGCAATCATACTCTAACCGTCACTGGGACAGGAACCATCAAAACCGCTGATATACAGGAGGTGACCCCCGACCAAAATTGTTTGATCTGAGGGCAGCCCCAAAACACGTGCTCTGCAGCCGCCGAAGCAAATGTGCATCTCCAACACTCCGCTGGCACTGATGGGTATATAGCCGCCAGCCTGGCTGGCGTATAGTAGATCCTGTGCAAGAATTTAAAATGAATTTGTCTATCCCTGGCTGCCACCAGATGTTGGAATGGATGTGCCCACATGTCATCCCAGTCCTCCCCTTGAATGTCCGGGACCTCAGCCTCCCACCTTTCTCTGCCAATAGTATTAACTTGTATGAAAATTCTCAACTGACAAAGGCAAACGCAGCTACATACCAGCGTAGTAGAAGAGGAAGTTGTCACGGATATGCAGTAGTGTTTGTCTGTCAGCTTACCTTCCTTCCCATGTCTTCATCTTAGAGGCCTGAACCCTTTCACCTGGCTTCCTTTATAATCTCCTCCCAGCCTGACTTCACCCCAGGCCCTATCACAGAACACTATATTAACCTGTGCACTGCAAGCCTGCTTTGCTGATCAACGTGTTTGTTAGGCATTGTGTGTTTGGGTTCCTGCCTGCCGTGTGCTACGTCTGTCTCTCTGTTACATATTTGGCTTGTCCCCGACTATCCCTGTCTGCTCGTGACCCTTGACCTTCGGCTCGTTCTTTCTTTATCCTTGTCTGCTTGTGGCCCCTGACCTTCAGCTTGTTATTCGTTTCTCTCATATCTTGTGCTGCTGCTTCCCCTCTTTTCCCCTTATCCTACGGGGCGTGAGCTAGGAAACTCCAGGGGCCGCGACCTGGTCCCAGCCTGCAGCATAACATCCTCACCACTAGAGGCTCTGGAGAAGACCTGCTGGGTCTTAGACTCCGCGCCCTGGGGAATCTTGGCTCTAGCTTCCGTTAGGATCCCGGTTGTGCTCCTCTGGTCCCGCTTTCCACAACCACCTAGTTTCCTATCCGCAGCAGTCAGCCATAGGGTTCACTACCTTGCGGTGCACTCCTGTCCCCCTACGGTGTGCATCTGTCACCTGGCCACAGGTGACCTGACAGTTTGATCAGCCATGAACCCGGCTGACATCCCGCTACCCGCGGATGATCCATTGCAGGGCATAGTTTGCAGACTTGAAACCCAGGAATCGAATCAGACTCAGGTGATGCGATTCCTCCAGGATCTGGCTTCTCGCTTCGAGCAGCTTCAGGCCTCCTTGGGAACCCTGAATCCGCAACCTCAAATACAACCAGCGGCTGCACCTATTGCACCAGTCGCAGCCACACACTCACTACAACTGCCAGCTCCGTCCCGTTTCTCTGGGGACTCCAAGGCTTGCAGGGGGTTCCTTAGCCAATGCACGATTCATTTTGAGCTCCAGCCCCAAAACTTCCTGTCTGATCGGGCTAAGGTAGCCTATATCATTTCCCTCCTCTCTGGTGAAGCTTTAGCCTGGACAGCCCCTCTGTGGGAACTGAATGATCCAGTGGTTTCTAGCCTGTCTGGCTTCTTGAAACTTTTTCGGAATATCTTCGAAGAACCGGCTCGTGTCTCTTCAGCGGCCAGCGCCCTTTTACGTCTCCGCCAAGAGTCTGCTTCTGTGGGACAGTATGCCCTTCATTTCCGCATACTGTCGGCTGAGTTAAGCTGGAACAATGAGGCCTTAGTCGCAACCTTTTTGCATGGCCTGTCTGATAGAGTGAAGGATGAATTAGCAGGAAGAACCATCCCCACTGATCTGGCCGGCGTTATCTCCTTGTGTAACCAGATCGATATTCGCTTTCAGGAGAGGACCTTAGAAAAGCAACGCCAGCACTCCTTGGTTCTTAGTCAGCCTGAGCTCCCCTCTCTTCGACCCGTAGAGCATCTCCTACCAGCTGAGGAACCCATGCAGCTGGGTCGGACCAGGCTATCCTCCGAGGAACGTGCTAGGCGCAGAACTCTTGGTCCGTGTCTTTACTGTGGGGGCAAAGGTCATTTTCGTGACACTTGCTCTCTTTGTCCAGAAAAACGTTCGGGTCCACTTCATCTGGAAAGTGGAGTATTGGACCCAGAAATATCACCTTCCCCTTCTCATCTTCTGCTTTCTGTGTTCCTTCATGTTGGTGCTTCTTCTCATTCGGTCTCAGCATATCTGGATTCCGGAGCCGCTGGTAATTTCATGGACTGGGAAATCGCATCGTCCATGAGACTTACTCTTTTGCCCCTCACCACGCCATTGGTGGTCTTGGTGATTGATGGTACTGTTCTCCCAGGGGGACCTATCCGCTTCCAGACCCTCCCTGTTAAGATGTCGGTAGGGACACTCCACCAGGAGTGGATATCCTTCCTTATCTTACCCAAGGCCTCAACGCCTATAATTTTGGGTCTCCCATGGTTACAGCTCCATTCTCCTCATGTGGACTGGACCACTGGACAGATCCTGGCCTGGGGTCCCTCCTGTTCCTCGTCCTGCCTACCCAAGGTTGCCCCCTGTGAACCTGAGCCGGTCATTCATTCCAGGTCGCATAACCATTTACATTTCTCTGTCCCTAATCACCCTTGGACGCACAGCCAGGCTAGCTTGTGTACAAGTCCTGCAGTCGCTACGTCTTGCGATGCGATTCAGGTAGTCGCTACACCTGACTCAGCTATTCACTCTGCCTCTGTACTAGTTATGCCAGTCCAGCCCATGCCCAGTGAGCCTCCTACTTTTTCTTGTTCAGGACATTCTGCTTGTCCTTCAGCTATTCAGCTTGACTCCGGCGACATGTCACCTTCTAACCAACCTGACTTCAGGGTTCCACTGACATCTGCCCAGTCTGATGGTCCTGTGCAAGATGACCAGTCCCCCTTTAAGGGTCTAGGGGACCCTCCTCAGATTCCTGTTGATCCTCTCATGCCCTTGCTTATTCCTAGAGAGCCTTTGGTCCTCAATAGATCTTCTTGTCATCTCCCTACCTCGTTTTCGGTCTCTGAGGATAATCTAAAGTACGAGGTTAGACAAGTTCTGGATTCTCGGCTCTGCAGAGGCATTCTTCAGTACCTTGTGCATTGGAGAGGTTTTGGTCCTGAGGAGGTGTCTTGGATCGCTGCATCTGATGTCGCTGCACCTCATCTCTTGAGGAGGTTTCATCAGAGATTTCCCTTTAAGCCTGGGCCCAGGCGGGGGAGGGCCCATAAGAGGGAGGGTACTGTCATGGATATGCAGTAGTGTTTGTCTGTCAGCTTACCTTCCTTCCCATGTGTTCATCTTGGAGGCCAGAACCCTTTCACCTGGCTTCCTTTATAATCTCCTCCCAGCCTGACTTCACCCCAGGCCCTATCACAGAACACTATATTAACCTGTGCACTGCAAGCCTGCTTTGCTGATCAACGTGTTTGTTAGGCATTGTGTGTTTGGGTTCCTGCCTGCCGTGTGCTACGTCTGTCTCTCTGTTACATATTTGGCTTGTCCCCGACTATCCCTGTCTGCTCGTGACCCTTGACCTTCGGCTCGTTCTTTCTTTATCCTTGTCTGCTTGTGGCCCCTGACCTTCAGCTTGTTATTCGTTTCTCTCATATCTTGTGCTGCTGCTTCCCCTCTTTTCCCCTTATCCTACGGGGCGTGAGCTAGGAAACTCCAGGGGCCGCGACCTGGTCCCAGCCTGCAGCATAACATCCTCACCACTAGAGGCTCTGGAGAAGACCTGCTGGGTCTTAGACTCCGCGCCCTGGGGAATCTTGGCTCTAGCTTCCGTTAGGATCCCGGTTGTGCTCCTCTGGTCCCGCTTTCCACAACCACCCAGTTTCCTATCCGCAGCAGTCAGCCAGCCATAGGGTTCACTACCTTGCGGTGCACTCCTGTCCCCCTACGGTGTGCATCTGTCACCTGGCCACAGGTGACCTGACAGAAGTGTAGGGTCGTTTTTTTGCTTCTGATCATGCATCTCTTTTTTTGTATTCAATTATTTCCGTACGATTACTGTACACATGAAATGAAAATCAGAGGTTGTGTTCACATATGATAAAAAAAAATCTAGCTTTCACCCTCGATTTTTGTCGTCCAAAAAAGTCATGGATGTGCTGTCGTAAGCACTATACTAATAATCAGATAATCGGCTGATTGTTCCTCATACGGAAATTTTTGTACGATTTTCATATTCTGTGTACGGACCATAATTTTCTTCATAATGGTTTTTGTTTTTTTATCAGTTGGAGGCACAAGAGACTAAACACAAGAAATTTTAATTTTTCTGTCACATTGGACATATGAATGCATTGAAGGAATACAACAATACAGGTATTGTTGAGTTGCACAGACATTTATTGTTTATTCCCTAAGTACTTTAGACTGCGCAAGAACAGGTCAAATACTATACTGTATTTTTAAAAATTTTGCAATGTCATGTTGTGTCTTTTAACAGCTTCCCGACCATCGCACGCCGATATACGTCGGCAGAATGGCATGGGCAGGCAAATGGGCGTACCTGTACGTCCCTTTAAATTTACCGCCTAGCGCACGCGCACGTGCCGCCAGAGACGGACACCCGCCGCGTGCCTCAGGAGTGTGCTCGCGGGTCCCGCGAACTCGATGTTCGCCGGCGGCCCCTGCGATTGCGGTGAGGAGAGGCAGATTGGGGAGATGCCTATGTAAACAAGGCATTTCCCTGTTCTGCCTAGTGACAGGACAGAGATCTACTGCTCCCTGTGATTGGGAGCAGTAATCGCTGTCATGTCACTGGTAGCCCATCCCCCCCACAGTTAGACTCACTCCCTAGGACACACTTAACCCCTTGATCGCCCCCTAGTGTTAACCCCTTCCCTGCCAGTGTCATTTATACAGTAATCAGTTGCTATTTATAGCACTGATCGCTGTGTAAATGACAATGGTCCCAAAATAGTGTCAAAAGTGTCCGATGTGTTGTCGCAGTCCTGATAAAAATCGCAGCCATTACTAGTAAAAAATATTTATTAATAAAAATTGCATAAATCTATCCCCTATTTTGTAGACACTATAACTTTTGCGCAAACCAATCAATAAACGCTTAATCTGATTTTCTTTACCAAAAATATGTAGAAAAATACGTATCGGCCTAAACTGAGGGAAAAATTTGTTTTTTATATATTTTTTGGGGATATTTATTATAACAAAAAGTAAAAAATATTGCTTTTTTTTCAAAACTGTCGCTCCGTTTTTGTTTACAGCGCAAAAAGTAAAAACCACAGAGGCGATCAAATACCTCCAAAGGAAAGCTCTATTTGTGGGAAAAAAGGATGTCAATTTTTTTTGGGTGCAACGTCGCACAACCGCGCAATTGTCAGCTAAAGTGACGCAGTACCGAATCGCAAAAAATGCTCTGGTCAGGAAGGGGGTAAATTCTTCCGGGGGCTGAAGTGATTAATGTGCCTTCGGAAAATGATCTTGAGCCGATGTATGCTCAGATTCTTGTAAAACCTTTAAGTGATATTAATGGTTCCATTACTTTTTCATAAAAAAAAAAAACACTGACACCGAATCCCCATTAAATTCTTTAAGTATGGCGGTGCAGCAACTCCAAGATATAATTGGGATGCTGTGGCTGTGGCTACAACTGGATGACCAAGAAGATCGTCATCACAGAAATAACATATGGCTGCAAGGATTGCCAGAAGCCACAGGAAATGAAGATTTATGGACCATGGTCACGAAGATATTTAACTTGGTCCTGGGTAAATCAGTCACAAGCCCAAATGAAATAGAACAGGTAAACTGGATGGCAGAATTTAGGAACCCAGTCCTCAACCAAACTGTCAAATTCTGACAAACTCCAAGCATTGATTATACAAGAATGGGCTGCCATCAGTCAGGTGTGGTCCAGAAGTTGATTGACAGCATGCCAGGGCGAATTGCGGGTCTTGAAAAAGAAGGGTCAACACTGGAAATATTGACTCTTTTCATAAACTTCATGTAATTGTCAATAAATGCATTTGACACTTATGAAATGCTTGTAAGTATACTTCAGTATACCATAGTAACATCTGACAAAAAGATCTAAAAACACTGAAGCAGCAGACTTTGTGAACTGAAAATTAATATTTGCGTCATTCTCAAAACTTTTGGCCACGGCTGTAATTACTCAAGTAGTGGTCACTTTCAAATGATCGGTCCTGGGTGCAGTCTGAATCCAGGGCCGATCGTTGCCTGGTAGTTGCTCCATGAGTGGTTACATGTGAGTGGCTAGAAAAAGCTGCAGGAGCTGTCAGCCTCACATTTCTACCAATTATAGGGCGTCTAGCTGCAGCTGATCATCTGGAACCCCCCGCTGAGCCTCCATCCAATCACTAATGGCCCTATTCACATGCATGAATGGAGCCTTATACAGCAGAGACCCCTGCATTGTGCATGCACATGTGCGGAAATGTCGTGGGGTCCTACCAGTAATATGGCGTGCCTGCACATGTGCAAGATCTCACAAACCGCCTTCTACATCTCTCATCCCAGGAGGCGGTTTGTGAGATATTGCACACGTGCAGGCATGCCATATTACTGGCAGGACCCCAAGACATTTCCACGCGTGCGAATGGCAATTTGTCACATGTGCAGTCCTGGCAGAGACCCACAATGTGTATGGGTGCACACCAAATCTTGATTCAAGATGGCAGCATGTCATATTTTATTCAGGGACAAGTGTTAGGGCCTTTATATTTAATTTATGATAGGTAAGGGGGAGTTCCCCTTTAATCAGAGTTGTACACTTCTTGGGAAGGAAGGAGGAGGTCCCCTCTAAGAGAAGCCTGCAGAGTGCAGAGGACAGCTCAGGATTGCTGGCCGTGTGATCAGGGAATGTCCTGCATGGAACACATTGCAACCATAGAACACACATAGAACACATTGTAACCATAAAACACACACAGAACACATTGCAACCATAAAACACACATAGAACACATTGCAACCATAAAACACACATAGAACACATTGCAACCATTAAACACACATAGAACACATTGCAACCATAATTGAGAGAGATGGGACTCTGAGGGCGGGCTTTAGAGGTACCAGAAAAGAAATCAACGTAATTAGAAAAAATATATAATTTTAATCTAAGATTAGATTAAAATTATATATTTTTTCTAATTACGTTGATTCCTTTTCTGGTACCTCTAAAGCCCGCCCTCAGAGTCCCATCTCTCTCAATTACAGTTTATTTGGATGTGGTACCCCCCTTGGCCCTCTTTTTTATATGTAACACATTGCAACTGTAGCAGGGTCCTAAATTTAGGGGAAGTGTTTGAGTAGTAGTTATGCTCAAACACCCCAATTATCAGGATTCTATCAACCATTTTTGTGCCTTGTGTCCCCCCTCTCAGAAGCCATACGGTGGGTGTGGCAGGCCTGCTGTGCATGCTGGGAGAGGATATAAAAGGGGTAGCCGCTGCCTGTTCGGGGTTCTGTCGTGGTCGGGGGTCCTACCCCAGGGAGTGTGTTCCTGTCCGCCCTGGGCACCTTTGGCCCAGGGGCGGAGGTTGGTGAATCAGTCCCAGGCACCTCTAGTCCTGGGGCTGCAGCAAAGGCCTTGGGCCCAGTACCTTCGGCTGGGGCCCATCAAGGATCGAGGAATCCCAGGGTGCCGCCTTGCGAGGGGACCCGCATCTTAGATGAGGAGGCCGGGGGGAGGAACCGTTCCGAGGGACTGGTGAGAAGTCACAGTGAAGGAAGGGGCCCCGGTAACTCTCTGGAGGGATGTCTTCTCCTTAACCTCCCTGGCGGTATGATTCTTTCTGGAATTATGTACCAAAAGCGGTACAATTATTTTGCATGAAAATTTGGTGTTATGTATTATAGGCCTGCGATTCTTAGTAATTACTTACTTAAACCTAAGCAAACCAGAGTCTAGTAAACATCCCGGGTATGATAAATATGAAACACAAAATTATACATTATAATATAATAAATAATTATAAAAAATAGTAATCTAATTATAATAAAAATTATTCAATAATGTAATCAAATCAAAAACACTGAAATTTGCTCAGTTGCAGAATTGTCGCTGTCATTAGATTTAGTGTTTGATGACGAATTTCCCCACAAATCGCTATCGCTCAATTCTGCGAGTGATTCTAATTTATTATCGCTGCTTTCTAGTTGGTCTAAAACCACTTTTGACATAAAGGGACACTTTTTAGTTGCTATGGACAATCCCCAGTTTACAGGCAGAAAGAACGATTTTTATTATATAAAAGTGCATGCAGGACACTGGGCAGACCACTAGGGACCAAGGGGGTGTGTAATTATTACATACAGTACTGTAATCTGTAAGATTACAGTATACTGTATGTATACTATGTGTTTACCTTTTTGAATTTGCCGCCCAGTTCCGCTCCCATGCGCCGCTGCGGCTCGCAGGGAACGGAACTAGGAAGTTAGATGGGGTCGAAAGTGCCGACACTCGCCGGAGATCTTGCTGGCGATCACAGCAGAGGACATCATCGCTGGATCGCCAGGCGAAGGTAGGGAAACTCCGCTGCGAGCTCTGCAATGTCTACCCCGAGCGTGACTCGGGGTTACCGATCCTAGCATAAAAAAACAACCCCGAGTCACGCTCGGGATTACCGCTAGGGAGGTTAACAGAGGTCAAGCTAGAAGAAGGAACCAAGTTCACCAGGTCTGTGGCAGAGACCAAGTTTACCAAGTCTGTGGCAGAGACTGCGGTTGAGTTAGAGCACCATTCTGGCTGCTAGTCCCTATCTAGGGAGACTATCCAGGTGGGCCGAGTCTGCTTGAGAATCGGAGCAGTGAAGTGTTTTGTGTTTGTGCCTGGACCTCTCCCACACTTTATGCTGTCCTGTTCTTACTCCAACCTTTCCTATCAGAGACTGTGTTTTAAGAAGAAAAATAAACTCTACGTTGGAGTTACAGCTGGTGTGGACATTCAAGTCACTGGGGGGAAACAAGGACTTGTCTCTGTTAACTATAGAGGTGAGAACCATTCTCTGGAGGATTCTGGCTTTCTGGTTGCGGAGACCCGCCAACAACACCGCTCAACCTCTTCACACAGGAGGGTACGGGCTTGTGGCGTGGTGTGCCCTCTCTCCCTGCGAGGAGCCAAAGGCAGGTGAAAGGGGGTGAGTGCGCTACACAACCATAGAACACACATAGAACACATTGTAACCATAGAACACACATAGAACACATTGTAACCATAGAACACACATAGAACACATTGTAACCATAGAACACATATAGAACACATTGCAACCATAGAACACATTGCACACATGAAACATATTGCATACATGGAACACATTGCACACATAGAACATATTGAACACATTGCACATGTATCACTACCCCCGTAGGAGCTGCTGGTTATTATTTTGGGTCTTTGCCGTCACCCCTACCCACAGTTCACCAGGTTAGAAACTTAGAGTCTGTACTAGGCCTTGCGCCCACAGATATTATATGCACAGTCACTTAATTCTTTTTTCCAATGCTTTTTATTGAACAACTTGTAGCAGTAGAGGGATGGAGGGTTAGGGGAAGGTTCAGATACCTTGTGCAGATCACTGAGGAACTTGAGATCCCGGAGACAAGTACACTTCAGTCAACGGATCTTGCTCACCCGGATAGGCCCCTCTCACTAACCTAGCAGCCGGGTTGATGCACGGAACAAAAGTCTCTGCCACAGACTTGATGAGAACGATAATAGTTGAACAATCCTCTGCCACAGGATATTAATAGCGAACACAGCAACACAGTACCAAAGTTCTTCTAAGCCACCTGGCAGTACTGTGAGGCAGATTGGTCAGGATGCATCCTCCAATTGAGTCACCAGGCACTTCTTGAGATACCAGCATTGCGCTCGGTCCTCTCCAAGATGAGTCCTTCCCCGGATCTTTCAATTGCTCGGCTTCTTCCCGCAGGAAAGACAGCACAGGACCACCTCTGAACCAGTAGGCCCCAGACAGCTTCTACTTGCAGTCACATAGCCTCGGGCCAGCAGGCCCCCGAGGCAGAAGAGGAGTTGTCACATACCTTAGGCAAGGCAGGCCATGAGGTGAGAGAGCAAAAAAATGGTGTCTGCCCCTTACGTATCCTCTCCCAGAATGCACAGCGGGGGACCACTCCCACTGGGCTGCTTCTGGGGAAAAGGACACCCAATACACCTTAGTCTGCCGTCCCTCCATCACTGGCCGGTGGTGACAACGACACCTACAGACAACAGTGTGGCACTGCACACGACACAGCCAATGATGGAGCAGAGGCTAATTTAGCCACAATACTAAATCTGAACCATATACAGAACAGATAACCCACTAAATTTACATGCGAGTGCCTGGGCAACAGGAGCAGGGCGCTACACACACATAGAACACATTGCACACATAGAACACATTGCACACATAGAACACATTGCACACATAGAACACATTGCACACATAGAACACACATAGAACACATTGCACACATAGAACACATTGCACACATAGAACACACATAGAACACATTGCACACATAGAACACATTGCACACATAGAACACATTGCACACATAGAACACACATAGAACACATTGCACACATAGAACACACATAGAACACATTGCACACATAGAACACACATAGAACACATTGCACACATAGAACACACATAGAACACATTGCACACATAGAACACATTGCACACATAGAACACATTGCACACATAGAACACACATAGAACACATTGCACACATAGAACACACATAGAACACATTGCACACATAGAACACACATAGAACACATTGCACACATAGAACACATTGCACACATAGAACACATTGCACACAGAACACAAGGCTTCCAACAGAATACTGAGAAGATCAGAAGGAGTACGTGAGAGAAGATAGGTGTGACGTCATGCAGTGTCCTATGAAGGGTGGTGTGAGGTCGGCACCCTGCCGCTCATCTACACACCATTCATACACACTGTCTGATACTCAGAGCCCCGCCCCTCTTCTGACCACGTGGAGGAGCTTTCCCCGGGAGCGCCTCCCTATTGGCTGGGGATGCCAAATGACGTCGGTGTAGGGGGCCGGGCTGAGTGCAAGGTGGGCGGTGTCCCGGCCTGACATGTGAGGGGAGCTTGTGTAACCCGCAGTCTGTCCTGACACTGAGGGAATGCTGAGAGCCCGGAACATGGCCGCCTACAGAGCCCTTCGCCGCCTCCTACTACCTCACTGTGAGTGCAATGTACTGAGCGTGGTCACCATGACAACACCACCCCCGTGTGTGTACACTGAGTTCCACTATCCCCCCTCCCTGTGTGTGTACACTGAGCTCCACTATCCCCCCCCCCTGTGTGTGTACACTGAGCTCCACTATCCCCCCCCCCCTGTGTGTGTACACTGAGCTCCACTATCCCCCCCCCCTGTGTGTGTACACTGAGCTCCACTATCCCCCCCCCTGTGTGTGTACACTGAGCTCCACTATCCCCCCCCCCCCTGTGTGTGTACACTGAGCTCCACTATCCCCCCCCCCCTGTGTGTGTACACTGAGCTCCACTATCCCCCCCCCTGTGTGTGTACACTGAGCTCCACTATCCCCCCCCCCCTGTGTGTGTACACTGAGCTCCACTATCCCCCCCCCCCTGTGTGTGTACACTGAGCTCCACTATCCCCCCCCTCCCCTGTGTGTGTACACTGAGCTCCACTATCCCCCCCCTGTGTGTGTACACTGAGCTCCACTATCCCCCCCCCCCCTGTGTGTGTACACTGAGCTCCACTATCCCCCCTCCCCTGTGTGTGTACACTGAGCTCCACTATCCCCCCTCCCCTGTGTGTGTACACTGAGCTCCACTATCCCCCCTCCCCTGTGTGTGTACACTGAGCTCCACTATCCCCCCTCCCCTGTGTGTGTACACTGAGCTCCACTATCCCCCCTCCCCTGTGTGTGTACACTGAGCTCCACTATCCCCCCTCCCCTGTGTGTGTACACTGAGCTCCACTATCCCCCCCCCCTGTGTGTGTACACTGAGCTCCACTATCCCCCCGTGTGTGTACACTGAGTTCCACTATTCCCCCCCCCCCCCGTGTGTGTACACTGAGCTCCACTACCCCCTCCCCTGTGTGTGTACACTGAGCTCCACTATCCCCCCCCTCCCCTGTGTGTGTACACTGAGCTCCACTATCCCCCCCCTCCCCTGTGTGTGTACACTGAGCTCCACTATCCCCCCCCCCTGTGTGTGTACACTGAGCTCCACTACCCCCTCCCCTGTGTGTGTACACTGAGCTCCACTATCCCCCCCCCCCTGTGTGTGTACACTGAGCTCCACTACCCCCCCCCCCGTGTGTGTACACTGAGCTCCACTACCCCCCCCCCTGTGTGTGTACACTGAGCTCCACTATCCCCCCCCCCCCTGTGTGTGTACACTGAGCTCCACTATCCCCCCCCCCTGTGTGTGTACACTGAGCTCCACTATCCCCCCCCCCCTGTGTGTGTACACTGAGCTCCACTATCCCCCCCCCCCTGTGTGTGTACACTGAGCTCCACTATCCCCCCCCCTGTGTGTGTACACTGAGCTCCACTATCCCCCCCCCCTGTGTGTGTACACTGAGCTCCACTATCCCCCTCCCCTGTGTGTGTACACTGAGCTCCACTATCCCCCTCCCCTGTGTGTGTACACTGAGCTCCACTATCCCCCCCCCTGTGTGTGTACACTGAGCTCCACTATCCCCCCCCCCTGTGTGTGTACACTGAGCTCCACTATCCCCCCCCCCCTGTGTGTGTACACTGAGCTCCACTATCCCCCCCCCCCTGTGTGTGTACACTGAGCTCCACTATCCCCCCCCTGTGTGTGTACACTGAGCTCCACTATCCCCCCCCCTGTGTGTGTACACTGAGCTCCACTATCCCCCCCCCTGTGTGTGTACACTGAGCTCCACTATCCCCCCCCCTGTGTGTGTACACTGAGCTCCACTATCCCCCCCCCCTGTGTGTGTACACTGAGCTCCACTATCCCCCCCCCTGTGTGTGTACACTGAGCTCCACTATCCCCCCCCTGTGTGTGTACACTGAGCTCCACTATCCCCCCCGTGTGTGTACACTGAGCTCCACTATCCCCCCCGTGTGTGTACACTGAGCTCCACTATCCCCCCCGTGTGTGTACACTGAGCTCCACTATCCCCCCCGTGTGTGTACACTGAGCTCCACTACCCCCCCCCCCCCGTGTGTGTACACTGAGCTCCACTACCCCCTCCCCTGTGTGTGTACACTGAGCTCCACTATCCCCCCCCTGTGTGTGTACACTGAGCTCCACTATCCCCCCCCTGTGTGTGTACACTGAGCTCCACTATCCCCCCCTGTGTGTGTACACTGAGCTCCACTATCCCCCCCTGTGTGTGTACACTGAGCTCCACTATCCCCCCCCCCCGTGTGTGTACACTGAGCTCCACTACCCCCCCCCCCATGTGTGTACACTGAGCTCCACTATCCCCTCCCCTGTGTGTGTACACTGAGCTCCACTATCCCCTCCCCTGTGTGTGTACACTGAGCTCCACTATCCCCTCCCCTGTGTGTGTACACTGAGCTCCACTATCCCCTCCCCTGTGTGTGTACACTGAGCTCCACTATCCCCTCCCCTGTGTGTGTACACTGAGCTCCACTATCCCCCCCCCTGTGTGTGTACACTGAGCTCCACTATCCCCCCCCCCTGTGTGTGTACACTGAGCTCCACTACCCCCCCGTGTGTGTACACTGAGCTCCACTATCCCCCCCCCCCTGTGTGTGTACACTGAGCTCCACTATCCCCCCCCCTGTGTGTGTACACTGAGCTCCACTATCCCCCCCCCCTGTGTGTGTACACTGAGCTCCACTATCCCCCCCCCTGTGTGTGTACACTGAGCTCCACTATCCCCCCCCCTGTGTGTGTACACTGAGCTCCACTATCCCCCCCCCCTGTGTGTGTACACTGAGCTCCACTATCCCCCCCCCTGTGTGTGTACACTGAGCTCCACTATCCCCCCCCCCTGTGTGTGTACACTGAGCTCCACTATCCCCCCCCCTGTGTGTGTACACTGAGCTCCACTATCCCCCCCCTGTGTGTGTACACTGAGCTCCACTATCCCCCCCGTGTGTGTACACTGAGCTCCACTATCCCCCCCGTGTGTGTACACTGAGCTCCACTATCCCCCCCGTGTGTGTACACTGAGCTCCACTATCCCCCCCGTGTGTGTACACTGAGCTCCACTACCCCCCCCCCCCCGTGTGTGTACACTGAGCTCCACTACCCCCTCCCCTGTGTGTGTACACTGAGCTCCACTATCCCCCCCCTGTGTGTGTACACTGAGCTCCACTATCCCCCCCCTGTGTGTGTACACTGAGCTCCACTATCCCCCCCTGTGTGTGTACACTGAGCTCCACTATCCCCCCCTGTGTGTGTACACTGAGCTCCACTATCCCCCCCCCCCCGTGTGTGTACACTGAGCTCCACTACCCCCCCCCCATGTGTGTACACTGAGCTCCACTATCCCCTCCCCTGTGTGTGTACACTGAGCTCCACTATCCCCTCCCCTGTGTGTGTACACTGAGCTCCACTATCCCCTCCCCTGTGTGTGTACACTGAGCTCCACTATCCCCTCCCCTGTGTGTGTACACTGAGCTCCACTATCCCCTCCCCTGTGTGTGTACACTGAGCTCCACTATCCCCCCCCCTGTGTGTGTACACTGAGCTCCACTATCCCCCCCCCCTGTGTGTGTACACTGAGCTCCACTACCCCCCCGTGTGTGTACACTGAGCTCCACTATCCCCCCCCCCTGTGTGTGTACACTGAGCTCCACTATCCCCCCCCCCTGTGTGTGTACACTGAGCTCCACTATCCCCCCCCCTGTGTGTGTACACTGAGCTCCACTATCCCCCCCCCTGTGTGTGTACACTGAGCTCCACTATCCCCCCCCCTGTGTGTGTACACTGAGCTCCACTATCCCCCCCCCCTGTGTGTGTACACTGAGCTCCACTATCCCCCCCCCCTGTGTGTGTACACTGAGCTCCACTATCCCCCCCCCCTGTGTGTGTACACTGAGCTCCACTATCCCCCCCCCCTGTGTGTGTACACTGAGCTCCACTATCCCCCCCCCTGTGTGTGTACACTGAGCTCCACTATCCCCCCCCCCTGTGTGTGTACACTGAGCTCCACTATCCCCCCCCAGTGTGTGTACACTGAGCTCCACTATCCCCCCCCTGTGTGTGTACACTGAGCTCCACTATCCCCCCCCTGTGTGTGTACACTGAGCTCCACTATCCCCCCCCTGTGTGTGTACACTGAGCTCCACTATCCCCCCCCTGTGTGTGTACACTGAGCTCCACTATCCCCCCCCTGTGTGTGTACACTGAGCTTCCACTATCCCCCCCCCTGTGTGTGTACACTGAGCTCCACTATCCCCCCCCCTGTGTGTGTACACTGAGCTCCACTATCCCCCCCCTGTGTGTGTACACTGAGCTCCACTATCCCCCCCCTGTGTGTGTACACTGAGCTCCACTATCCCCCCCCGTGTGTGTACACTGAGCTCCACTATCCCCCCCCCCGTGTGTGTACACTGAGCTCCACTACCCCCCCCCCCCCGTGTGTGTACACTGAGCTCCACTATCCCCCCCTGTGTGTGTACACTGAGCTCCACTATCCCCCCCCCCCTGTGTGTGTACACTGAGCTCCACTATCCCCCCCTCCCCTGTGTGTGTACACTGAGCTCCACTATCCCCCCCCCCTGTGTGTACACTGAGCTCCACTACCCCCCCCGTGTGTGTACACTGAGCTCCACTATCCCCCCCCCTGTGTGTGTACACTGAGCTCCACTATCCCCCCCCCTGTGTGTGTACACTGAGCTCCACTATCCCCCCCCCTGTGTGTGTACACTGAGCTCCACTATCCCCCCCCCTGTGTGTGTACACTGAGCTCCACTATCCCCCCCCCTGTGTGTGTACACTGAGCTCCACTATCCCCCCTCCCCTGTGTGTGTACACTGAGCTCCACTATCCCCCCCCCCTGTGTGTACACTGAGCTCCACTACCCCCCCCGTGTGTGTACACTGAGCTCCACTATCCCCCCGTGTGTGTACACTGAGCTCCACTACCCCCCTCCCCTGTGTGTGTACACTGAGCTCCACTATCCCCCCCCCTGTGTGTGTACACTGAGCTCCACTATCCCCCCCCCTGTGTGTGTACACTGAGCTCCACTATCCCCCCCCTGTGTGTGTACACTGAGCTCCACTATCCCCCCCCCCTGTGTGTGTACACTGAGCTCCACTATCCCCCCCCCTGTGTGTGTACACTGAGCTCCACTATCCCCCCCCCCTGTGTGTGTACACTGAGCTCCACTATCCCCCCCCCTGTGTGTGTACACTGAGCTCCACTATCCCCCCCCCCTGTGTGTGTACACTGAGCTCCACTATCCCCCCCCCTGTGTGTGTACGCTGAGCTCCACTATCCCCCCCCCCTGTGTGTGTACACTGAGCTCCACTATCCCCTCCCCTGTGTGTGTACACTGAGCTCCACTATCCCCCCCCCCTGTGGTGTGTACACTGAGCTCCACTATCCCCCCCCCTGTGTGTGTACACTGAGCTCCACTATCCCCCCCCCCCTGTGTGTGTACACTGAGCTCCACTATCCCCCCCCCCCTGTGTGTGTACACTGAGCTCCACTATCCCCCCCCCCCAGTGTGTGTACACTGAGCTCCACTATCCCCCCCCTGTGTGTGTACACTGAGCTCCACTATCCCCCCCCTGTGTGTGTACACTGAGCTCCACTATCCCCCCCCCCGTGTGTGTACACTGAGCTCCACTATCCCCCCGTGTGTGTACACTGAGCTCCACTATCCCCCTCCCCTGTGTGTGTACACTGAGCTCCACTATCCCCCCCCTGTGTGTGTACACTGAGCTCCACTATCCCCCCCCTGTGTGTGTACACTGAGCTCCACTACCCCCCCCCCCCCGTGTGTGTACACTGAGCTCCACTATCCCCCCCCTGTGTGTGTACACTGAGCTCCACTATCCCCCCCCCCTGTGTGTGTACACTGAGCTCCACTATCCCCCCTCCCCTGTGTGTGTACACTGAGCTCCACTATCCCCCCCCCCTGTGTGTACACTGAGCTCCACTACCCCCCCCGTGTGTGTACACTGAGCTCCACTATCCCCCCCCCCTGTGTGTGTACACTGAGCTCCACTATCCCCCCCCCTGTGTGTGTACACTGAGCTCCACTATCCCCCCCCCCTGTGTGTGTACACTGAGCTCCACTATCCCCCCCCCTGTGTGTGTACACTGAGCTCCACTATCCCCCCCCCCTGTGTGTGTACACTGAGCTCCACTATCCCCCCCTCCCCTGTGTGTGTACACTGAGCTCCACTATCCCCCCCCCCCTGTGTGTACACTGAGCTCCACTACCCCCCCCCGTGTGTGTACACTGAGCTCCACTATCCCCCCGTGTGTGTACACTGAGCTCCACTACCCCCCTCCCCTGTGTGTGTACACTGAGCTCCACTATCCCCCCCCCTGTGTGTGTACACTGAGCTCCACTATCCCCCCCCCCTGTGTGTGTACACTGAGCTCCACTATCCCCCCCCTGTGTGTGTACACTGAGCTCCACTATCCCCCCCCCTGTGTGTGTACACTGAGCTCCACTATCCCCCCCCCTGTGTGTGTACACTGAGCTCCACTATCCCCCCCCCCTGTGTGTGTACACTGAGCTCCACTATCCCCCCCCTGTGTGTGTACACTGAGCTCCACTATCCCCCCCCCCCTGTGTGTGTACACTGAGCTCCACTATCCCCCCCCTGTGTGTGTACGCTGAGCTCCACTATCCCCCCCCCCCTGTGTGTGTACACTGAGCTCCACTATCCCCTCCCCTGTGTGTGTACACTGAGCTCCACTATCCCCCCCCCCTGTGTGTGTACACTGAGCTCCACTATCCCCCCCCTGTGTGTGTACACTGAGCTCCACTATCCCCCCCCCCCTGTGTGTGTACACTGAGCTCCACTATCCCCCCCCCCCCTGTGTGTGTACACTGAGCTCCACTATCCCCCCCCCCAGTGTGTGTACACTGAGCTCCACTATCCCCCCCCTGTGTGTGTACACTGAGCTCCACTATCCCCCCCCCTGTGTGTGTACACTGAGCTCCACTATCCCCCCCCCCGTGTGTGTACACTGAGCTCCACTATCCCCCCGTGTGTGTACACTGAGCTCCACTATCCCCCTCCCCTGTGTGTGTACACTGAGCTCCACTATCCCCCCCCTGTGTGTGTACACTGAGCTCCACTATCCCCCCCCCTGTGTGTGTACACTGAGCTCCACTATCCCCCCCCCCCGTGTGTGTACACTGAGCTCCACTATCCCCCCCCCCGTGTGTGTACACTGAGCTCCACTATCCCCCCCCCCCCGTGTGTGTACACTGAGCTCCACTATCCCCCCCCCCCCCGTGTGTGTACACTGAGCTCCACTATCCCCCCCCCCCCCCCGTGTGTGTACACTGAGCTCCACTATCCCCCCCCCCCCCCCGTGTGTGTACACTGAGCTCCACTATCCCCCCCCCGTGTGTGTACACTGAGCTCCACTATCCCCTCCCCCCGTGTGTGTACACTGAGCTCCACTATCCCCTCCCCCCGTGTGGTGTACACTGAGCTCCACTACCCCCCCCCCCCGTGTGTGTACACTGAGCTCCACTACCCCCTCCCCCGTGTGTGTACACTGAGCTCCACTATCCCCCCCCCCCCGTGTGTGTACACTGAGCTCCACTATCCCCCCCCCCCGTGTGTGTACACTGAGCTCCACTATCCCCCCCCCCCGTGTGTGTACACTGAGCTCCACTATCCCCCCCCCGTGTGTGTACACTGAGCTCCACTATCCCCCCCCCGTGTGTGTACACTGAGCTCCACTATCCCCCCCTCCCCTGTGTGTGTACACTGAGCTCCACTATCCCCCCCCTCCCCTGTGTGTGTACACTGAGCTCCACTATCCCCCCCTCCCCTGTGTGTGTACACTGAGCTCCACTATCCCCCCCCTCCCCTGTGTGTGTACACTGAGCTCCACTATCCCCCCCCTCCCCTGTGTGTGTACACTGAGCTCCACTATCCCCCCCCTCCCCTGTGTGTGTACACTGAGCTCCACTATCCCCCCCTCCCCTGTGTGTGTACACTGAGCTCCACTATCCCCCCCCCCCTGTGTGTGTACACTGAGCTCCACTATCCCCCCCTCCCCTGTGTGTGTACACTGAGCTCCACTATCCCCCCCCTCCCCTGTGTGTGTACACTGAGCTCCTCCACTATCCCCCCCCTCCCCTGTGTGTGTACACTGAGCTCCACTATCCCCCCCCTCCCCTGTGTGTGTACACTGAGCTCCACTATCCCCCCCCTCCCCTGTGTGTGTACACTGAGCTCCACTATCCCCCCCCCTCCCCTGTGTGTGTACACTGAGCTCCACTATCCCCCCCTCCCCTGTGTGTGTACACTGAGCTCCACTATCCCCCCCCTCCCCTGTGTGTGTACACTGAGCTCCACTATCCCCCCCCCCTGTGTGTGTACACTGAGCTCCACTATCCCCCCCCCTGTGTGTGTACACTGAGCTCCACTATCCCCCCCCTGTGTGTGTACACTGAGCTCCACTATCCCCCCCCCCTGTGTGTGTACACTGAGCTCCACTATCCCCCCCCCCCTGTGTGTACACTGAGCTCCACTATCCCCCCTCCCCTGTGTGTGTACACTGAGCGCCACTATCCCCCCCCCCCTCCCCTGTGTGTGTACACTGAGCTCCACTATCCCCCCCCCTCCCCTGTGTGTGTACACTGAGCTCCACTATCCCCCCCCCCCCCGTGTGTGTACACTGAGCTCCACTATCCCCTCCCCCGTGTGTGTACACTGAGCTCCACTATCCCCCCCCCCCTGTGTGTGTACACTGAGCTCCACTATCCCCCCCCCCTGTGTGTGTACACTGAGCTCCACTACCCCCCCCCTGTGTGTGTACACTGAGCTCCACTATCCCCCCCCCCTGTTTGTGTACACTGAGCTCCACTATCCCCCCCCGCCTCCCCTGTGTGTGTACACTGAGGCTCCACTATCCCCCCCGCCTCCCCTGTGTGTGTACACTGAGCTCCACTATCCCCCCCCTCCCCCTGTGTGTGTACACTGAGCTCCACTATCCCCCCCTCCCCTGTGTGTGTACACTGAGCTCCACTATCCCCCCCCCCCCTGTGTGTGTACACTGAGCTCCACTATCCCCCCGTGTGTGTACACTGAGCTCCACTATCCCCCCCCCCCTGTTTGTGTACACTGAGCTCCACTATCCCCCCCTCCCCTGTGTGTGTACACTGAGCTCCACTATCCCCCCCCCCTGTGTGTGTACACTGAGCTCCACTATCCCCCCCCCTGTGTGTGTACACTGAGCTCCACTATCCCCCCCCCTGTGTGTGTACACTGAGCTCCACTATCCCCCCCCCCTGTGTGTGTACACTGAGCTCCACTATCCCCCCCCCCTGTGTGTGTACACTGAGCTCCACTATCCCCCCCCCTGTGTGTGTACATGAGCTCCACTATCCCCCCCCCCCCTGTGTGTGTACACTGAGCTCCACTATCCCCCCCCCCTGTGTGTGTACACTGAGCTCCACTATCCCCCCCCCCCCCTGTGTGTGTACACTGAGCTCCACTATCCCCCCCCCCCGTGTGTGTACACTGAGCTCCACTATCCCCCCCCGTGTGTGTACACTGAGCTCCACTATCCCCCCCCCGTGTGTGTACACTGAGCTCCACTACCCCCCCCGTGTGTGTACACTGAGCTCCACTATCCCCCCCCCCCCCCGTGTGTGTACACTGAGCTCCACTATCCCCCCCCCCCCCCCCGTGTGTGTACACTGAGCTCCACTATCCCCCCCCCCCCGTGTGTGTACACTGAGCTCCACTATCCCCCCCCCCCCCGTGTGTGTACACTGAGCTCCACTATCCCCCCCCCCCCCCGTGTGTGTACACTGAGCTCCACTATCCCCTCCCCCCGTGTGTGTACACTGAGCTCCACTATCCCCTCCCCCCGTGTGTGTACACTGAGCTCCACTATCCCCCCTCCCCCCGTGTGTGTACACTGAGCTCCACTATCCCCTCCCCCCGTGTGTGTACACTGAGCTCCACTACCCCCCCCCCCCCGTGTGTGTACACTGAGCTCCACTACCCCCCTCCCCTGTGTGTGTACACTGAGCTCCACTATCCCCCCCCCCCCCGTGTGTGTACACTGAGCTCCACTATCCCCCCCCCCCCGTGTGTGTACACTGAGCTCCACTATCCCCCCCCCCCCGTGTGTGTACACTGAGCTCCACTATCCCCCCCCTGTGTGTGTACACTGAGCTCCACTATCCCCCCCTCCCCTGTGTGTGTACACTGAGCTCCACTATCCCCCCCCTCCCCTGTGTGTGTACACTGAGCTCCACTATCCCCCCCCTCCCCTGTGTGTGTACACTGAGCTCCACTATCCCCCCTCCCCTGTGTGTGTACACTGAGCTCCACTATCCCCCCCCCTCCCCTGTGTGTGTACACTGAGCTCCACTATC